>JAGFPH010005458.1:10144-39075 GCA_018207615.1 Philaenus spumarius | reverse complement strand
CTGTTCTACATCTTTCCAGTTCAACACATTAAGTCTGAGAAAACATTTGGCTTCTTTTCAATTTTGTATCTATGTCATTCTCAAAATTATAGCTTTTGTTGTCCTTATGCAAATGGACATTTCATTAAAATATATTTACATATTGTTATCCGTGAAATAATTTTACAATTTCACAGCTGTGTTTTTATTCCAGTTAGTAAATATTACGAAAAATAACAACATAACCTATAAAGCTACAATATCAAACAGAAGAAAATTATGATATATTTAGAGAGCAATATTGTCTAGTATCGTAGCTAAATAAATACATTTCATAAAGTAATAACAAATTTCGGTTTCTCTTTTAACACACCGAGTTTGATATTAGTACATGATGTGGTCTTCACTTTTAAAACATAACAAGTTTTGAAGAGAAAATACAAAACAACTTATACCTAAAATTTAGGAGTAGGCCTAACTGTTAACCATAATTTTCTTTTATTCTTAACTCTTCCACCATTATTATCAATTAACTTATTAAACTAACCTTACCTAAAATTTTATGTTGATGATATTTACTTGAAATTAATTGTAATAAGCTGTACCAAATCCCGAAAAACCGACCAATTGGAAAAGCTTTTTTCTCTATTTTGTTTACCTACTGAATAATTATTTTAATTTAACTTAGATTTAAACTAGATTATATATGTTTTTAATATTATTTCTTTTAGTTTTAGTACGCCATTGGTCCACTCCTGCAGCCCCATCTGGTTATATTGTGTGGTAACCCACCATCTCCAATCCATGAAGAAGGTATCGTTACCCACAATCTCCTATCCATGAAGAAGGTATCGTTACCCACCATCTCCAATCCATGAAGAAGGTATCGTTACACACAATCTCATATCCATGAAGAAGGTATCGTTTTTTTTTATTATAAGGGTTGCAAGGTCCTAAAAGAACCCTGCCGGCGTCGACACCTTACCCACCATCTCCAATCCATGAAGATAGTATCGGGTTGGAACTGCAGGTATGGGTTCAGAGATATGGGTGTCAAAACAGCGCATCGTACCAATGGACGTCTTATAGGAAGTATGTGGAAAAGCTGGGAATTGTGTTCCGGAATGTTGTAGAATCTCCCAGAATTTTCTAGAATTTTCCATAAAGTTATAGAATCTTTCAAACGTTTCGAGAATGTTCCAGACGGTTCTGGCCCACTGGAACGTTCGAAAACGTTCTAGAATGTTCTAAGAAACAGGAAACGGGCTACGGAGCACATAACACTCAGGAAACTTAAAGTTATATACAAGAGAGGAAAACAATTTAATTTAAATTATTTACTTCCAAGGTGTAAAATCGACGTGAAACGCAGCTTAAAAAAACTGTTGGGCATTGTGTTTTTTTTTTAAATACTGTTTTATAACGTAGCTCGTAATGTTTGTTAGCAGATATATGAGAAACTGATTGATTTAGCCTAAAACTCACTACACCTTTTTGACTACTGAACTCTTAATATTTATCCAATATACCTTTCATTCATATATTTATTTATTCATTTTTTATTTGTGAACGAATCCACTGGTACTTCTGTTAGTTAGATAATAATTAAATATTGGTAGTAATACTAACTTTAATAAGATCAGTCTTGTGACTTCTTGTGTCGGTTTTTCGTCTATACGTTTCACAATCGTAAGTCCATCATCTGGTACTATTCACTCCGAAGACATCGTTGTACATTAAAATGCAAAATGTACACATATACACTTGGCACTGACACTAATAAATAAATAAATAATGCATATCTTAACATAATCGGTAAGGTAGTCATTATTATTATTATTGACCAATATATATAGTCTGGTATTATTGTCAATTGATAGAGATTTTATACCACAATCATTCAATAATAACTAACATTTATTACATTTAAATTCTGTAAGAATGCCATTTTATTAATCAGAAAATGTATTTTTTCAACTATTTTTAATACAACTATTACGCAATTTGATATATATTCAATAGAAGACTCTTCAGATCTTGTGTTGACAATAATTGTGTTTGTAGTATATTACAAAATAAGAGAGAACTAGTTTCGTGAAACTTAATATTACAACATACGTGCGGACAAATGCAGCTCTATACAAATGAACATGTATACTCACTAACAGTATTACTCTATATTAAATTCAAATTTACAATATTAAATGATAGTGTTATCTTTATGTTACTGCACAATATGTGCTTATTATCTTGCATAACATTAAATTTATCTCTGCTCTATGGATAATAAAATATTTTAATATTGAAGTGTTAATTTCCATAGGCGCACCTCCTCTAAAAATTGCGGGCGGTTAATCAGATTTTACCATCACGCTTTTTCCATGAGGAGTCACCCTCTACTATATATAATACACATGTTTATGTAACAGAATATATAGTTTACTCGGCAATACCACTGAAATAGACATTTTACTTCCTCATTTCGTTAGTTGTGTTAAAGTAGTTTACTTGTTAAGACCTCTGAAATGGACATTGTGCTTTCTCATTTCATAAATCGACAAAGAAGTTTTCTCTTCTCCCGTGTGGCTTTAAGCACACCTGGATTTTTTTGTGTAACGTTAACTTATTGATTGAAGCTTTACAGATAAATTTGATTAATTTTTACTTACAAAAAATATTCTTTCTGAAAATTGACAGTAATATTTTACAACATAAAATAATTCATGTGTAAATTATACTTTTCAGAATTTAGTTAATTAGTTTTTGTTATATTATAAAATATTTCAACTAGGCTACTCAGCGATGAAAACCTAGTTTTTTGTTGTAAACATTGTTGTATGTAAAATGTTGTTTTACTTAAATGTTGCTTTTGTAAACTTTGTGTTTCTTAATCTTTTTTTATGTTAACATTTTTGTATAAAAGTCGTATTGCTGTATAGGATGTTGTACTTAAATGTATTATTACTTCTTTTATTAATTATAATACTAGCTGACCCGTGCGAAGCATTCGCATTCTAACTTTCTTAAATCCCACTTAATTAAAGTAGGCCTACATACCATATATATAGTATAGTGCGTATTTAATAAAAATAGCAATTTAGTGGCGTAAAGGCAGCTCTCCAGCTGGGTATTGTTGTCATCAGTGTTGCCAACGCCAGGAAAATATCCCTACAACTTACTTGATCATCACTGTTATTTTCGGATTATTTATTTTTTTATTTTTTTTTTCGTATAATTGTATTTTGTATATTTTTCCGTTGTAGTGGTTAAGGAAAGCTTTAAAATTATGCCTCATTCATGTAATTCAATGATGTATTAAGGAAGTTATGGCGTACCGACAAAAAAATGGCCTTGAAAAATAATATACGTGATTTCTGTGCTGTACTCACGAGTGTGGGCCTGGAAAGAACGCAACCCGCACGGCACAGTGCTTTGGTTTTGCCCTGTCACTTACTTTAAATGCGTTTCTAAACAAATCGGTCTGCATCTCTTCTCTTGAAAACATGGAAGTTCTAGTTATTAAAAATTAGTAAGTGTGTTTACAATAGTATTGAAGGATGTTACCGAGGTTATCCACTAGGATTTGAAAGTCGACATTTCTGAGAAATCGGAGGTTTGTTCGTTCCGCAAAATATATTAGTTCCATGGCTATTACAGCCGTGGCCAACGGCACTAGTCTTAGCGCCTGTAAATCTCAGGTCCAGACTTGTAAGTATTACCATTGTATTTGGATAACCTATTCATGATCTATGGTATTACACAGTAGGCCTACATAAGGGCTTCGCTCGCCAACCCCATGGCGACTCAAATCCAAACATACCACTGTCTGCTATGATATTTCAACGGGAATTTCGAATGGTTAGGACAGAGAATGGTATTTTTTATTAGAAGAGAGGCAATTTTCAAAAGCAATTAAATATGACCAAAACGTAATTCCGTAAAGTAGTATTTCAAACTGGTGAAGTAAGCCTAGTAAAAAGTAATGACAGCATAATTTTAATAGTTATAATTGTTTGAATTTATAGTAAACATTTTTCTTTATTTGTTACCTTTTTCTTTGCTATTACCTAATCTAAACAAAGTAGGTTGTGACACTGTGGTAATAAATCTACGTGTGTGTAGGCCTAACCTAAAATTGTGTTAAATTTATCAAACAAATCAGATGTTTAATTTGCAATTTGTAATAATAGAGGTTTAAATTATAATGAAGTACGAAATTTCCTTAATTTTGTTTGTGTTTATTTTCATTTCAGTAACCTAACAAAAAAACTGTTGGTAGTCAACAATAACTAAGTGATTAAAAATGTTATAAGGCTATGGTAATGAATGTAAATCCTTAAAAAAAACATTTATTGGTGCAGGACAGGACACAGATATTACTGTGTTACTATGTTTTTGCTTCATATCTGATTTTTTATCCGGGGCTGGAGGTGAACCATAGTATATTTACTATTCTAACTCTTAAAAAGAATATTAATGAGGCGCCTAGAATCAAACTCCGCCAAATCCACTCTACGTTTTTTTTTTGGCAAAGTCGCAAAAACTACTACAAACGCATCCAGAACAATTCAGACATGTAATTTGTATTAAAAATTATGGTTATTTTATCCTATAATAGTGACAAAATATGAAAACAAATTAAAAAAATATTTTTAAAATACAAGGAAAAATATGAGTTGGAAATTCGGATGTGGCGGGTTTTGATACTAACTTTAGGATTTGGCTGGTTTTGATACTAGCCTTTGGATTTGGCGGATATTGAAACACACAAAAAATAATGAGTGCTTTTTGCTTCAAAGGGGTATTAAAGATAAGTTACATTATTTACTAAAAATATTATAAACCTAATAATTTATAACATTTTAGGTTATTATAAAAATCATTAAGGTAAACAAAATTCTTTACTGAGCCTTCAAAATTAGATTACAAACAAAACTATATTAAATTGAAGAAAACATTAATCATTTTAAATCTAATCTTTTAAAATTTTTTACTAGACAACTTCAAGCTTTTCATTTTCTTCATCGTCGATGATGTCGTAGTCGGTTTCGTCTGGTGGTTGAGCCAATTGTCCAGCTTGATTTATCTCCAGTTGATGATAAAACTGTAGGGATTCAATGCTCCTCCATTCTTCTCCAAAGTGTTTGGATAGCAGTTTTGCAACGTCCCTTATTTTCAAAGGTTTTAGGCTTGCTCCCCTTTTGATCTCTTTTAGCTGCATTCTTTGATGTGAATGATCTGGCTTTGTCACAAGTCTGAACTTACAGGTGTCTGTCTTGTAAGCTATTTCACCCTTGACTAAAACACTAGTTTTCTTTTGATTTTGTTTTAAAAATATTCGTTTGGAGGGATTGAACTGGAAGTGCCAGTTCCCAGGTTTCTTTTGCACCTTTTCTGCTTCAGTTTTCCAGTCTTGTACTGGTACAGTTTCTCCAACCTTATGAAGCGTACCTCGCTTTTCAAGAATCTCTTCGTACTGTTCTGGGCTCAAAATCGTGTCTTTCTTCCTCAAATCTTTTTCTATTACTCCGAAAACCCTGTCGGGAGGGAGAAATGAATGCCCTACAACTGGAAATGTTATCTCGATACATGTGATTTCCTTAGGAGCATCACACATGAGCCACTTTGCAAGCATAGCAATTACGATGGTGTTTTTGTTTTGGCCACCGCAACCATCATCAAAACACTTGATTTTAGTTTTTCCTACAAGATTTTCGTTCAGTAAATGATTGTACAAACATGAGGAAATCACACTGGAGTTCTTTCCATAATCACTTTCACACCATGTGTAGCAATGTACATTTTCTTTTGTTAGTTTGGCTTTAGAGTTTCCACTTATGATTGTAAAGTTGTAAAATAAATACTGCCTGCTGAAATATGTTAACTGATCTGGAAATCTTGGTAAAAGCAAGTTTTTTTGACAATCAAATGTCAAAATTAGGGCATTCTCATCGTCAGACTTCAAAAATTCGTAAAAAGCGTCAGCCTTTAGTTTGTGCACTGCTTTCTGACAATTCAACTCTCGTATCTTTGCAGGATCTTTTTCAGTTTTTAATCGTTCTTCTAAGTATAAACAAGTGGAACAGGCATCACTTTTAGGGGAACCAAAGCCAAAGTTGAAGTTTCTATTTACAACTTCTCGAAAGTAGGATTCTTTGACTTTAAATTCTACATGAACAGACTCATTGTACATTTCATAGAGAGTTTTTATGTTTAGTTCTGGTGAAAGGTACTTCCTATAAGTCGCTCTGTGTCTGTTGTAATGTGATTCGACCACTTTCAATGTCTGCATAAACTCCATGATTTTAGTCTTCCGCCAAGCAAATTGGTCCAGCTTCCTGTTCCCTCCTCTTGTTTCAGTGGCAACTTTCCCACCACTCTCATGATGTCTTTTCATGACTCCTAAGACCCTATCTTTTTTTAAACCGAGGATTTTTAAAAAAGCTTCTCGACAAATTCGGACCTGACAACCATCTCTTTTTCTAAAGTAGTAGTAGAACGTTAGGCTCTTTTCAGATCGACTACTGTCCACCGGTCTTTGTCTTTTAGCTGGCACTGATTTTGTGTGATTTAAAATGAAATTGTCTTGTTGTATTTTATCTTTGGATGCATAAAATACTGAATCAAATTTCGAGATGTCCATTAGCGAAAGATTGGCACAATTGTATGCCTTTTCTTTCTTGTGGTTGCAGCCTGGCACCCCAGGAGGTTCAGATGATGAGTATCTGAAAAAATGTTTTGTATGAGGCTTCCGGCTAAAAAAACCTAAAACCCCTTTGAAGCACCGCAATAAAATAAAATATGCATGAAAACAACCTGTAAATTTTAAGAAGCCTAGAAAGAAATTCATTAACCCTCAAAGTGGCAGACTGCAGGATTTTTATACATTTCTATTTAGAACTAAATTACATAAAACTTCTCTACAATTTAGTACATTAAAAATTAATTTTGTGGTAAAAAATATTAGGCCTACTCATTTTCAAAATAGACCTGTTTAGTAGCGTTTCTTGTCGCAGGAACATAAAAACATTGTTTACTGATTTTTTTAAAAATTGTAATATATTTTTACACATTTATTTTTAGAACTAAATTACAAAACTTTTGTTTATTATAAAAAAAAAAAAATACAAAAATCTTTTACTATTATTTATGTAGGCATAAAGTTGGTTTTTTCCTTCCGTTTCTGATTATTTTTTGCTTTCTAAGCTAATAACTTTTACAATTTTAAAGGAAATTAATTTTTAGTAGCATATTTAATTTTGTTAAAGTTTTTTCTATAAAAATGCTACGGAACAACTTTGGATTGGGAAACAATTACTATTTTTGGCAAATTTAAAAAAAAGTGCTTGCAAAACGCTAGAAACCGGCATGCCTATTTTCGCTATAACATGGCCACTTGGAGGGTTAAAATAAACATGAAAACTTACAGTTGTTTCCGCTTTTTCTCGCGTTTCCATTCATGCTTGTCTGGTGTCTTCTTTCTAGCTAGCTTTCCCGAACAAGGAGTTAAAGGAGTCCCCACAGCTTCTTGCATTACAAAAGGTTAATAATCACTTTGTTACAAGAACAATCAGAAAATAATAATAGTCGAGCACGAAAGTTACGTCTTCAGTTCACTATGACAGTGTCAAAAGTTTACTAACACTTAATGGAGTAGCAAACAACTTGCTAGTCGCTAAGCATGATGGGAAGTCATGTGACTGAACCGCGCACTCTCATTGGCTGCCTTGGATGTGGCAGATTTTGATACCAACAATGGCCTAACCCTGTTTGGATCTGGCGGATTTTGAAACCAAGCAGCATTTTCAACATGATTTTACAGTAGGATGTGGCGAGTTTAGCTACAAAATAATGTTTTTATTGAATTCTGCATGTAAAAATCTGTAGGATAAGATGTATAACTCAAATTTAATTTTTTTGGGATTTGGCGGGGTTTGATTCTAGGCGCCTCATTTACAAAGTCCTTTCTTAGTATGAAGGTATGAATGTACTCTGCAAATTTTAAGGCTCTGGCCGTACTTTGAGTATGACTCAATCTGTCATTCAGGAATTTTAATCTACTTTGCACGATTTCCTTTAAAAAATTAAAATTATTTTTTTCATTTTTATATAACGTACTCTCTATCTTATAAATTAATATAAAAATATTTTCGATGTTACAGGTTTCGCACAACGTATGATTAACCTTGTTTCTCACTGCTGTAAATGTATAAACCAAATTACGTTTTAGGCTATTTAAAAGTTACTATTTCTATAAATATGTCTTTTCACCTAATATACACATTCCCTTGAAGATAGAAACACAGTATAAACAATTTCTTGGCTTCTTCTCTCTCTCTCAACTTCTGTTATTAAATTCCCAACATTAAGTTTTATGCTTTTCGTTTCACTACCGAGATTTACTTTCATTAACTTTTAAATATAAAGCTTTTACCCTTCTCTACAATCAGCATCTTTTTTTCAAAATATTTCCTTAACATGCTATACATAAAAGTGATTAATATTGTCTTCACGTAAATGTATACTTTATAAAATACCTTTCTTATAAATAAAATGCTCTTATAAAGCACATTGTTTGCATTTAATAGTTTTTTAAGCATTCAAATAAATAATATATTTTTGTTTTAATAATGATGTGAAATAATAATGCAACCAACTGTGACATTATATAATTTTATAGTCTAAAATCAAAAATAATTACCGTTTATATTTCAATATTATGGAGTTAAGGAGAAAATATTGAAAAACAAGCTGACATTAGTTTTAAGCAACAGAGTGTGCTTAAATAATTAAATATAAAATCGCCGTCTTACTATCTTCCTTAAATAACAACTAATTGATGTTTGGAGCATCTGAAGGGGTCGAGGAAAGAAAGCGATAAGTCCAATTTTCCAGATTTCAGTTTTATTATTTTTTGTTTTCGCCATTCCGAATATTGTAAATTGATAAATTTTAACAATTCGTGCATGAACAATTTTAATCGTGTGTGCGTGTAAATGTTTTGTATTATGTGTTTTCATGTTTATTTATTAAGTGTTCAAAATTGACGAAGGGAAACCGAATGAACTTGAAAATGGTTGAACAACCGAAACGGCCGTGGCCGTCGTTATAAACGACGAAAAACTGGAATATTGAAGACGGTAAGTCTAATATTTGATTTTTCAGTTTCACTTGGTTCTGAGGTAGTAAATACATCTTTTATAGGGTACTTGTTTGTACAATAAACCTAATCAGTACACTGATAAAAATATAAAATATAATTAAGCTCTGAGCGAAGAAAGCGATCAGTCCATGAGGGGGGGGGGGGGGGGCAAAGAAAGAGATTAGTCCATTTTTTAATCAAGTTGTAACAAAGGGATCAGTCTTAGCGTCTAGCGGATCTCCTCCGGTCCATGGCACTCACCACTGGTTGGAACCTGCCAATGGCAGGTTGAAAACTATCGGTTAGTTGTTTGCCAACTTACAGAATAATTGTATTATTCCTGTGTGGGTTTCAGTGAGTTAGTTATTGCATTGTCTGAAGGGTTTTTAAGAGTTTACATTAGTTAGAGGTTGTGTTGAGTGGTGTATCTTTCAGATAAAATAGTGCTATGGAAAACAACAGTGCTAATGAACGTAAAGAAGTAAGTAGAGGGAGTAGAAAAGGAAAATCTTATGGAAGAATGTCTGATGTCATGAAACAAATTAATTGATCAAGTCATGAGTTAGGAAATGACTGCAACTGCGGACTAAAATGTTTGGAGGTAGTTCGAGATGATGTACAAAAGTCAATACTTAATGAGTTCAACCTCATGGGTAGTTCCACCGAGCAAGACTCCTACTTATGTCGGCTAGTCTCTGCTTTACCCATTGCTCGTCGGCGAAACAGAAAACCAGAGGAAGAGGAAAGGAAAATGAGGCGACTTACAAGTACAGGGTAAGAAGGCGGGTTGATGATGCTACAAACGAATGTGAAGTATGTAGAAAGACGTATACATGGTATCGGTAAAAGGAGAGTTGAACATCAGTGCATATTTGAAAGATACTGGATTTGGCCAAAAAATAAAAGGGATAGACCGCCCACATAAAATTGGTGATGAAGTTTTAGATAGGTTTCGCAACCATAATAGGTCCTTCCACTCAAGAAATTCACATTAAGAGCCCAAAGATACAAACAATTTTACTTGGAACAAAACCTCAATGTGACAAACAAAATTTGTACCGCGAGAAAAATCCACGCAATAAAGTGTCCTTTGAAAAGTACAATTAATTTTTCAACAGAGTTCAACATTTGATTCGGATACCCACGCGTAGACACTTGTTCAACTTGCGACGAGATACACTTGAAGGTTCGGTCTATAAATTTGGAATAAGTAACTGCAATGATTCAAATCAAAGAGATGAATTAGAAAAATAACTACTAAAACTACAAACTGAAATAGCTCTACATAAAAGAAAAACATATGCTTTTTATAGTAGAAAAAAAAAAACTGTGACAAAAATGTGTAACAAAAATCTACAAGAAGAAGCAATATGAATTGAGTATGGACGAAACTTACAAATTCCAAATGTGTTCACGAATGACGTATATTATAAGCGTCAATTCTTTTTGTATGTTTTCAACGTAACAATCTTATCAACAGGGGAGTCAATATTTTATTTGTACACTGAAGCAGCTGGGAAAAAAGGACGTGGTGATGTTTGTTCTCTTGTGCTTGACTTTGTTTAAAACCACTTGGATGTCAAGAAGCTTCATATATTTTGCGATGCCTGTGGAGAGCAGAATAAGAATTTCATAATGTTTAGGTTTCTTCATTACCTTGTCCATTTTGAGAAACGGTTCAAAACTATTCGCGGTCACAGCTACCTAGATTGCGATAGGCAAATGGCTCTGTTAAACAACAAAGCGTGGTTGGAAACACAAAAGGACTGGCGAGAGCATTTTAAGGCAGCTAGAAAGAAAACAAAACTAAATTTTTCGTAAATTCCATTGACCCAATCGATAAAAATGAACCAACAACAAAGTGCAATTTCATGAGGCAACAACAAACATCTCAAGGCATTTTATGCTAAAAGAGAATACAAAGTTAGACCAATGAAAATATCATGTTAGACGAAAAGAGCTTTGACAATATATCTTATTGAAACGCATACCATAGTGCTTGGGAGTATGTAGCGATAACGAAAAGAAATCAATCCAGGAATCGTGCAGTTGAGTTCACAGTTCCTGAGGCCAGCAAAAACGGTGAGTTATAGTATTACTGACTTATCTTCCTTTTTTTATAATTTTTTTCTATTTTAATTCAAACTTGTGTAATTTCTGTAAATGTTTTAAATACCCTTGTAGTTGATTTTCTTAGAGTCTCAGTAGTGTTAAAATAATTTTCTTAGCATTGAAAGTGCCTTTGCTATGTTCTAGGACCCCTTCCAGTAAGTTCTGAAAAGTATACTGACCTGCAAAAATTATCGAAATTCTGTCATAAAAATAAATCAAGAAAATATGACAAGAGAAAATGTAGTTTTCAGTTTTCATTATGTAACTAAATTTACATACAAAGGGTTTTAGTAAAAAATCGTTTCACTACAAAGCTGTATGAATCGTTATTTAAGAACACCAATGGGGTTAAAAGGGACACGTCCTCTGCACATATCCCCTTGTTTCCCCTTGTGTGTTGTCAATTTTTCACAATATCTAAAAAAAATATAAAAAAACACTAATCAATAATTTTTTTACGTATTTGTTTTATTCATTATATAACATTTGACATGCAAAATGAGAGTAAAACTTTATTTCTTTACAAAAAATGTTCTGCTCATAGTCTGATCATAGTCTGTAAAAATAAACTGTATGTAGTTTACAGTCTTTTAATTGCATTTCCTGAAACATTTATGAAAGAGGAGTTATACCCTTCTTCCCCCGACCTTTTCATATGCAATGAATATTCTAACAAAACGTAAAGTATTAATTATAATATCATACATTGTTCTTAGAATAATTGATGTATATAAAACATAAATGTAAAGAATAAACATATAAACACTATTTACTATTTCTGTGTAAAAGAATTTAATCAGGTAAAAACTGACTACTGTCTTTAAAAACTCATGTTTTTACACAGTAAATTTGTTTTGCTAATAGCCAAACGAAGTCCCTTTTTTGCTATTACAAACCGAATTTCCGCAAATACCGTTTCTAGATTTATCTACATTAGCAATGTTTTATTGCGAGCTACATTAAATTATCACAATTTATTAAATCTAATAAAATAATTCCAATTTAAATTTAAATACTGAATTAGAAAATATTAAAAAATGAAATTATTAATTAATGTTATTATTGTATTATTTAAGTTTAACAAGAAATTGAAAAATAAAATTCTTCTTTAAAATATATTTAACTAACTTATTAATACGAATTCAAAATGTAAAGTTTTGAAAAATTCCAAATTGCTAGTTATTTTCCGTCCGATATAATAAAAAAACTAAAACTGAGATATACAACTCGAATCACTAGGCAGTTGGTGGGAGAGAGAGAGTTGAGCCGTTGGAGGAGAGGGAAATATGTTTATTGTACTTTTGCCAACGTAAACCGTCACCCGTAGAAAAAATAACCATGTTAACAATATTCCTTACTACATGTAAGTGTTACTGTAAATAAACGATAACTAGTTATAACGGTTACTTGTTGATACTACTTTAAAAAATACCACTTATACTAAAAACCGGTCATCTTTAAATGATAATTACTGTGACAAATAATGCCTGCTACTTGTCACTGATGATTGTTCTTTTGTATTATTGGAAATGTAATATGCAACAATGACAGTCAAATAGATTTTTTTAAACGAATTGATTTTTTTTAATCAATTTGTTCAAAAGAATCGTTGTAAGAACTACTCATTTGAATCTCTTGATTCTGATGCAAATGTCTAAACTCTCACTGATACAAACTATACAGGTCTTAACATAATATGAACGTTCTGTCTTCGTATAATTACATACAATTTTAACGCTTGGATGTAATTCAATTCTTGAAAGCTCAGCTTTGCTGGGCAATAATAGTAATATAATATTAACAATATAATTATCCTTTATTATAGAATGAATCATACTGTGACGAAACATATCTGCAACTTGTTACAGTTTGAGACTTTTTGTATGTTTGCAAATTAAGTATGCAATAGTGTTAAGGGAAACGATTCTTTAAGATGTATTGAATCCTTTGAATCAACTCGCTAGTAAGAATCGATTCCGTAAAATAAAAAATTTGTAAACTCTCGCTGATACAACCTTTACAGCTCTTAACTTAGTATATATTATATTTTTTATTTCTCTCGTATTTAGTGGTAATTTTTTCTCTTTCTTTGCCACCCTTAACTAGTAGTTCTGTGAACAGTAGACCTCGCTCGTTGAAATAACAAATTAAATGTGGTTTTGAGCTTAGGTTAAAAATAGTGTGCCAGTAAGGAAGTAAGCACAAGGTTTAGCCAGTGAAACATTATTTACAATTCCGGGATTTCTAGTTCTCGTTTTTATTTCTTATCTTGACCTTTAACTGCTAAAGATTTTCTTTTAGAGGCACTGTGTTTTATTTAGGTTAATAATGCGTAAGATAGCTAAAAATATCGCGTAAAAGATGGGCAACATACAATTAAATACATACTTAAATAACTCAAACTTAACAATGTATCATAAGTTAACTTTTAAGTTCCATTTATTATCATATTCTCCAATATTAGAAATAATGAAAACAAACGATGTTAAAACGTCGTGATAGTGATCTCAACCCATGTACCAACACTTCCCACGGTGTGCTACGGTCATTTTTTGTATGTCCTTTATCGCCGATAGGTTTCATTTGTTTCATCTCATTTTGTAATTCAAGTAAAGCTAAGTCAAATACTTTTATGAAATTTACAATGATAATTTGCAGGTATACAGTTCAATTCTTTGATTTATCCTCTACACTTTCTTATAATAATATGTCATTTTTGGGCAAATGATATATTCCTAAATTACTATTCAAAACAGGCCTAGTTTTGTTAGCAATCTTGTAGTAGGAACATAAAAACTGGTGTTTTCAAAATAATAAATTTGAAATTGATAAATATTTTTATACAATTCTATTTAGAACTAAATTACAAAACTATTTTACATTTATGAAAAAAATTACAATAATTTTTACTACTTTTTATGTAGGCCTAACGTTAAACATTTTCCTTTCGTTTCTGAACGTGATTGTTTCTTGAGCTAATAACTTTCTTAATTTTACTTCAATAATTTTTTTTACTGGCATATATGAATTTTTTAAACCTTTATCTACAAAAAAGCTATGGAACACTTTTGAATTGGTTTAGAATAAACGTATAAAATCATGGTTGAAATACAAAAACTTGGACGATTTTTAACAAATTCGAAGTTTACGGCCATTTTGTGAGCTTACCGTTAAAGATACGGAAAAAATCAAGAATACAATTTTGTTGAAAATCAAATTTGCTATTAGCAAAATGTTATTGTTTTAAAATTCGACTTACGGTTAAGCCACAAACTGGCTTTGGAAAAAACCTTACACTGAGAGAAACGGTCCGGCCGCCATTTTTATTCTATTTATGGGGTTAAAAATAAAAAATATAAAAACCGTATATATACATGGCTCGGCCTAGGAATAAGGAAAATTCATGCAAAAATCATCAAAATCAGTCAAGGCGTTTGGCCGTAATCGTGAGACAGACACACAGACGAAATGCCGAACGGTCGAGTTAATATGTGTTATTTAAGATATGCCTACACCTATTTCTGGTATAGACAATATTTTGTCATTTCTACCCTTTAGATAAAAACTGATGTAGCTTGACAAATGACAGAAAGAAATGTCATCAACTAAGGTCGAACCAGTGGAAATATTTAATGAGATTCTAAAAGTATCGAGTTAGGGTCGGTACACGCTTGCTGCTAAAGTTATAGGGACGCTGCGTCTGTTCAATCTGGGTTCTATTGGCGTCCCACGTTGATATTCTTTCATTCGCCAACCACTGAGATGGATCGCAATACCGCTAAAATATTACAAAATAAAGTAGTATTTTACTATCTATTGTGCAATTAATTTAATCGGGAAAGTGGGTTTAGAAAAGGAGGTACTGGATTCATTCTTAGAACAGCAAGAGGCCATCGTTTTTAGTCAATTCGATCTTTTGTTAGATTGGCCGCTCGAATTAGCGACGCATTACAAGGAAATGATACTTACATGACACCTTGCCTTACCTCCCTTGGAGATATGCTAACAGTGATAGTGAGGTTAGTAAAAGACTTCAACTTTAGATTTACAACATATTTGTTTATTTTTATTATTAACTAAACAATGTTATATTTGAACGTATAATAATCCAAAGTAAGAAAAGTATACACAATGATTATTGTTAAACAGTTAAAATTAAAAAGTTAAAATATGAAATGTTTAAAGAACAAATCCGAAATTACTGTATACATTGTAACCTCATTTAATGAACAGTTTTATGTCCATATTTTTCGTCATAGTATTGATAGACTTTCAAAGCTAATTTCATGTAAATGAGGGATAGTACGTGGCTGCAAATGTGCAGTACCTTATAGGAAGGTGAGTACTGCCAGGTGTCGGTGTTGGGGAAAGCTACCCGCGTCTCATATGAACTTGCGTCCATCTCACTTGTGTATAACAACAGCACTGCAGTTCCTCTGTATTTCTTTCCGACACATTGAATAACCGGTACCAGGAACTTTCACATACTTTCTTACAAACATATTTAAATTATTAAACAGATTCACTGTGACTTTATAATTGTATTAAAGTAGGAGAAGGGATACATTAAAGTAGGAGATATTATTATTAGCTAAACGAGAATTTTTAGAAAGAGGCGGTTTTTTGCATATCGTAGGGTCCATTAAGGGCTACAAATAAGCCAAATTTTAACGAAAACGTAGGCGTCGTTTTTTTATAAAAAAATAATAACTGATTTTTTGTTGGGTTTTTGGCCAAAAAAGGTTTTTTTTTTAAATTTCAAAAAAAATGTCGTAAATCTACACAGGCCTAATTGACATGTTTGGTGCAAATAAGTTCGAAATCGATCGGATAGTTTTCTCTTTAGCTATCATACAGACAAACAGACATTTTGTAAAAACCATTTTTTTGGACTCAGGGGTATTAAAACGGATATTTCCACAAAAATCTCAACATCGATTTTGTTTGCGATCACTATTTTCTCTATACTATAGTATAGTGAGAAAGTCAAATTACTCAGTGCCCTTTTACAGCAAGCGTTCACGCGTCATCACAACCATACACGTATATCAAATAACATTATTGACGAAAAATATCACGAAAATAAAACATCAAAACATACTTATTTAGTATTAAACAAGCCTTGTATAGAACATTTTTTACCTTTATTTTTGTTAGTTTTAATTAAATTTTAGTTTAATTCTGCTTAGCTTTGACAGTAAAACACATAGTGTACGATTCTATTTAACAATATTTTTTTTTTTCTACAATATCAAAAGCTACAGCCAGTAAGTTTTAAAATTTACAAACATCAAACGATACAGTTTATTGATGCATGCATTTGAATAAAAAGTATTCTGATTCAACTTCTTTTTGTTTTTTTTAAGATGGAATTATTTTATACACTGATTGTGGAACTCCTCATTTATCTAGACTACCCACGAAAACCTCTAATCTATTTTTTTGGCACCTCCGTCCTGGAACCTCACATGAATTACTTTTGGAATGATGATATCTAGAACGTCAGTCTATAGTTATTTACACTTGCCTTTCTATCTCTCATCTTTATGTACCTTGAGACTTTTTACAAAAGACATCATTATTTGCCATTTGCTCTCAGTCTGTAATATATAACCAACAAATATTGCAGCTTGCAGTACGGTCTCCACTTCATCTCCTCCTTGTTTTCTTTCCATCTTGGACGGAAGAACAAAGTGCAATCTGCTGCATCGCCATTGCGACATTATCGACAATCTGAATTGTCCCCCAGTTTGAACTGGTCAGTATAGAGGTTGAATCACCCATGCCCAGTTGTAGCTTGCTTCAAAAAGTATCCAATTTCTCCGTAACATTTTCTCACCCAGTTCCTCAGATCTGGAATTAGTCTCTTTGTCCAACATCCTATATTGGCTTGCCCTGCTTATTAGATCAGCCACTTATACCTGGTCTCATGCTTTATGAATTGGTGGTATAATCCTTCATTTGCTTGAAGTGGAACGCTTTCTTCAACCAATAGGACTGCAGGATGTGTACCTGCTATTACCATTACACATTTGTTGGTCCCGTCTCGTACGCACTACATATTTTAAATGTCAGTTTTCATTGCTGCTTTTTAAACATGATTTTATATTTCTTTGTCTTGAGAGTTTCATACCGAATGGTGCCCCATATAGCTCAGTTGCGTATTCTTCCATCCTTTGCATTCACCTCTTACTTGCTCTAGTACCTCCTATGTTTGGCATAATTCTAGTAAGGTTGTCTTACTTACCGTTTAGTAATTTCTATTGAATAATAATTAAGTAATTAATAATTCCTATTATTACAAGGTTGCAATACGTTTATTCGAAATATTTCATTATAAAAGTCATGTTTTGGTCAAGTTTAGAGATTTTGTGATTCAATATTTTGTTGTTTCTAAAATGGTATCTTTCCGTGGATTTAAAAAATCATAGTGAAAATCAATTGCTAGGTTTTTAAAGCATACATTATTTTACTTTTATACTATAACTAGCTGGCCCGATCCGGCTTTGCACGGATAGACAAATCAAAGTTAAACGTATATCAACCAAAAAATATAACAATAATTATATTATACTATGTATTTCTTATGGGGATTTTTAATAACTTTGACCCAAACCCAAACCCCATTAAAATTTTGAATTTTTGAAAACTTTATTAGCGAGCACCTACGGCCCTATAGGAAGCTACATACTAAATTTCCTTTCAATCCGTTCGGTGGTTTTTGAGATTTTGTGAGTCAGTGAGTGGTATTTGTATTATATATATAATATAGATAGATAAATGTGTAAACTAAATTTCAAACCAAACTTGTTAGATTTTCGCTAAATAATGGTACTGTACCTTGTTTCTTAAGTAAAATTACGACATTTATTATAAACCTAAATGAAAACCATATTATAGGGTTAGTCTTTTCAGATAAAAGGAGTACTAGATTTAGCGTGTCAAAAAATATAGTGTTCTAAAAATAAAAAAATAAAATTGCTTTATCCTAAAGGTTAGATAAATTGAAGTTTTTTAACCTCTAAATTACTGTGTAATAAAAGTGCAGTAATTTTTATTAATATCCTCGTGTGGGCACTAACACATTTTTTGAATTTGTATTCCAAGGTAAAGCTATTGTAGCTAATTTTGTTTACAATCGGAGGATATATTTTATATTTGTAATTTAAATAATTAAGTTTAGGTAATTATTATGTAAATTATAACTAATTAAGGAAGTTTTCCTTAACTAATTTTCAAAACTTACATACTTTTTCAAGTAAGAGTTCCTAAAATGGTTCTCAAATCCTTGAGAAGATGACAGTATTAAAAGTTTCCAAGTGAATTCAGTGTGATTCTCTTCACGTAATAGATTCAACGAAAACTTAAACTAAACCCTGCTCCCAAATTGACCTTGTCACGAATATCGATTTCTATTCAAATACCGGTTTTCGGAAAACCTTTTATGTAAACACTTATGAACAGTATTAGCATATCTCGACAATTTGTAAGTTTATTAAACTTAAACAAAGTATCTCATTCAAATTTATATATTTTATTTGGAATGAAATTTTAGTCCAAATAATTCACGTTAAAATTACTTACTGTAATATATAACGAATTGTATGTCTTTGAAATCATTTATTACATTACTTACTTATTAGAGTAGGTTAATATTTTGGTTGCAAATACGATGCACTCTACCAATACATTATTTCCTTGAACTTAGTATAGAGTAAGTCCATTACAGGCGTGTGTTGACAATACTTGTTCTTTATCCACCATTAAAAAAAAAGAAAACAAATTGTTCTAATCACCTGTTTTGGCAACACCATTTGGCTATTGCTTTAACTTACAGCCAAAGCATTTGCAATTATCAGTTTAGTAATACAATTTAACTAGTATTTTACTAACTTTAATTTGTTTATTGATACAGTGTTTTTTTCTTTCTGCTAACGAAATTTTGTCTATTATTATTTTAGGTGGAGTTATTAAGGATATTAATTACACAGACTATATACTGTATTTTGTTTTTCAGCTATTATCTTTTCATTGAACTATGTTACATACAATTTTGTATCTAATGAAAAAAAATTATAATACATAACACACTTATAAAAACATTAACTAGAAAGAAAGAACACATTTAAAACAAACATTATTCGGGGTGTACTTGTAGTTGATTAATATTCATGTACTTTTATTTATTTATTGTTCATTTTTTAGGTGAAGTTAAGACCCCAGAGACCATCTTTTCCACTTAACCTGGACTACAAGACAGTATTAGAACTTATAAAAAAAAAAAAATATGAACAATTGCAAAAAAATTCATAATATAATATGCAAAAGATTATAATTACAATTTAGATGAACAAATGCAACTAAAAGAAAACAGAATGTTTAATAATTTATTTAATGTTTATTAGTAGGCCTAATAATAATAAACATCAAAAAATGACAAAATTGCCTGAGGGTTAAATAATTGGCAAAAATATGTATGAATCACAGTTTCAAAAAAATTATTCATAAAACCATCTTGGTAAGTCTTGCCCTTTAAACAAATAGACTAGGTATCCTACTAAAACTACCATAACTAAACTCGAGGCCTTTTTCAACTAAGTATGGTTCTCAATGTTACCTTTTAGTATTTTTCTGTGTCGCGTTTCAATGTACAGGAAACGATTTGTTGAATATGTTAGTTCAATCTCGTTTTCTATATAATATTATAAAGAGGTAAAGTTTGTTTTTTGTTTGTTTGTTTGTATGCAGGGGCAATCTCTGGAACTACTGGACCGATTGAAAAAATTGTTTTACTAATAAAAAGCTACACTATCCCTGAATAACATAGGCTATAATTCATTTTGATAAAAACATTTTTTATTTCCATATTTGTAAATTTAGTTCGAAAAAATCTTAAATTAGGCCTACATTGATAAACCGTCATATTTCTTGAAGGTATTTACATTCATTACCATAGCAACCAATTTAATAAAATAACAGGTAAAAGAGCTCTTTTCCATTAAAAGCTGATTTAAAACTTTGATGCAATAATTTCTAGGTTAGGTTTTTAAAAGTGTAAACCTAAGCCTTGCTGGTTCTTTTGACCTTTGTAATAACTGCTGTTATAAAATGTATGAAGTAATTTGATTTGAACATTTAACATTATTTACTTAGCTTTGGGGTTATTATTAATCCTACATCATTATTATAAAGAAAACATAACATGATTATGTGTATACAAAGTTCCAACGGGGTTGGCGTGCGGGCACGCAGGGGTTTCCCCTAGTTAATCATAAAAGTAGAACTTTTTTCAATAAAATGTTTACTAGAACTAAAAATAAACCTATCTCTCAGGTAACGAGACAATCTAGCATGCAGAATAGTGTGCAGAAATATAAAATATATAGGAGTTTCTAAGATCATTAAGTTTTAGGAAAGATACTTTTACTAGTGGAAAAAATGGCATTGATAAAAAAATATGTGATTTTGATGTTGCCATTGTTTTTTACATATAGTTCTACCGGATTAAAACAAACAAACGTTTTTTCATGAAGTACTGATTTTATAATTTATGGTTTTAATAGCTTCGTGTATGAAGATTATCTACAAAGCCATTTTTACCTCTCACTAATATCATACTGCTTGGGTTAGTAGTAACTTTAACGAAATTTTTATAATCACTTCTAGTGGTGTTGATTTATAGTTGTTGGCATGTTTTTAATGATAGTAAATAGTAAATTTATTTCAAACAACAATAGTGATAATATTCTGAAAACATAAATACTGTATCAGAGGATAATGTTAAACTTTTATTCCACATGATGTACAGCAAAATAAAAATAAAAGATGAAGAAATTTAATGTATTGGTTTTAGATAATGATTCTAGGAAATAGAGGATTTGCATAGAAATTGGTATTATGTCAAGCAGACTTCTAACATCATGTTTTAGTCGAAGTCTTCGTAGAATATATCAAGTGAAGAGAATGCACACAATCTTACAGCATTTACTTCACATCGTTTAATATGCTCTTGTTTAAAGCAGATAAAGTGTCTAGAGTTCGGTTATATAGAGGATGATTTGGGAAAACTGTCATGAAGCGTAACCTGCTTGAATAGAAATTATTACCTTATATTTAAACAACTTTTAATAGACTAAGAAAATATAAGATAGACTTGCATAAATCGGTTTCACCAGAATATACATTTACAAGATATTTTATTTGTGTTTGGAATCGATTTGAAAAATAGTTCCTTGTGTTGTGATAATCCACACAATAGAAACATGTCTTTGAAAGTATTATTTTTACTGTCCAACATTATA
The DNA here is from genome assembly GCA_018207615.1 of Philaenus spumarius. Taxonomy (NCBI): domain Eukaryota; kingdom Metazoa; phylum Arthropoda; class Insecta; order Hemiptera; family Aphrophoridae; genus Philaenus; species Philaenus spumarius. The sequence continues at coordinate 17,541 of JAGFPH010005458.1, read as the reverse complement.
ATTTTTTTTTTATAATTAAAGGTAACACCAGAACTTAATATGAAATTGATAATATATTTTACAAACAGTTTTAAATTACGAGTTTGCAATTTATATATGTATAATATAAATACCACTCGCTGATTCACTCATCACGTAATCTCAAAAACCACCGAAAGGATTGGAATGAAATTTGGTAGGTAGCTTCCTCTAGGGCCCTAGGTGCGAAAGTTTTTCAAAAAATTCTAAATTTTAGGGGGGTTCGGGGGGTCAATGTTACTAAAAATCCCAATAAGGAATACATAGTGTAATATATTTTGTTGATATATTTTTTGTAAATATGCATTTAACTTTGATTTGTCTATACGTGCAAAGCCGGATCGGGCAGCTAGTATTTTATAAATTTATCTTTACTGTTAAAAAAGAGAACAATTTGAAAATGTTCTTACATATTCAGCTAGCATAAGCCTAAGCACCACTATAGTATTATAATTATGTATTAGATATCAACATTGTTTTTAATTTAATTTTCGTGTTTTGTTACTTTTTCTGAGACATAAATCGATTAGAACTAGTTCATCTGGAATGTGGGTATAGTAGTAGTATTGATGGATCGGGAAATGAGTTACGTGGGTAAATGGGAAAGTGAATGATATTTATCAATTGTGATCCATTATTTGTTAATTTGTTTGCTACCCCTTCAGATTTTTTAAAGCTAAGGTCATTTTGTAATATCTCTTGTTTTGTTTATCATAAGAATTATTTAGATGTTGTTAATTTTTAATCTTTTTTTGTATAAAACCATATTACTGTTTTTTAACTTATGGTATTTTAACTTTTTGTTTATTTTGTATTTGATCATACAATACACTGTTTTGAATTTGACTTCTGGTGTATTGTTTTGCAGTACTAGTTAAATTATCATGTGGGTCTATTTTGTTTGAATCAAATTTTGTTATGTACGAGTTCAAATGCATTGTTATGTATTATAGTTAAGATAGAACAGTTGAAAAGATAATTTATTTAATACATAAAGGAAATTAATTTCGTTATAACTTTTGTTTTGATTTTTAATTATTTTTTTTGGCACAATTCATTGAGAATGTTTTTTTGTTTTATATTTATTATTTGCTTCGAGAAAAAACTGTGTAAAATTTTTTTTAATGTTAGTATTTCGAAATAAAATTACATCTGCATATTTTATTTCCACAAATAAATGAATTACCTTGAATTACAATCAATGTAATCAATGTACAAATATTGTTTCCGTCATTTATCGAGTTTGAGAAAAATGTGCCTTCGTAGAAGGTACAACCAACTTTAAATAAGGAATCCTGATTTCTTATGTACAAAACGCCTCGACGTATAAACACATTAAAGTTAATCAAATTTCAGGTAGATAAATTGTATTATAATCCTAAACTGATTAGTACAATTGATTTGGTTGTGAGTTCACAGTTCTAGCAAAGTGGTGTTACAAACACATGTTTTGTCCGGTATCTGTTTTGTGTAATGGTGCATAAACAACAAGTACTGTATTGTCAACAAACGCCTGTCATTAACTTTACCCCACACTAACTGGAGGGAATAATTATTGATAGCTTTCGTGAAATTTGTTAGCAAATTGTTATTCTATTATGTTCATTCCATTGACGCAATTACTAGTTTAATAATCTTTGCCCTTTAAGCATATTTTATGAAATTTTACATAATAAAAGTACTAAAAAGTATAGAAAATGTTTAAATTATAGACTAAATTGGAAAAATAGTAAGAAATAGAAGGACCTTTTTGATAGTGAAATCTAAAAAACCAATATATCCAAATTAAAATTGGGCACAGAATTACAGAAACATTATTTTTTTCTGTTTCTTTTTCAACAATTTTTTTTATCAAGAACTTATTTTCTGCTTCTGAAAATGGTTCTTCATTTCTCGAAGGTAAACTACCCCTACTAATCTTTCTTTTCCTAAGGAGTACCTAATTAATTCTGTCAATATAATTGATTAACAACAATTAACAAACACTATTTTCTGTTACATCCTTTTATCCTTTTTTCATTTCAAAAGTTTTTGTTAAAATTTCTGTTCCTGAGGCAGCATATTTGTTAATAGTTATTTATTGATTAAGATGTATGTATATTTGATCATTTTTTTTAAATAGTATAGTTAGAAGGTAACTTTATGTTTGAATTTTATTTATCAATCATAGATTATGTATGGTTTGTTCAGCTTATTTTATCAAATGTATTTCAAAGCAGAATTAATAAACTTCGTTAATAATAATAATGAAATAGAAAAGTATGCAAATTTAACATGTCTACATTGCCTATCACTCTAATTACGTCGGTGTTACTGTTCTCAAAAATATAATGTTAGAATATAATGTTTTATTATAAACAATTTGCACTTTATATTGATTTTTCTAAGATGTGCGAAAGTAACATAATACTTGACTAAGAACATAATCAAACCAATAACCACAAAATTCATCTCCTACTAAGAAGCATATCTTCCGGAAAGAAATAATTCATATTTTTGAGATTTTAATTCATACTTTTGAGAATGCATGATTGCAGAAATTCTTCAAATGTAACAAATATTAGTGGTTTATGACACCAGATACCCTTCTTGCACTTTTAAACAGTTCTTGTAATTTAAATATAAAACAAAATTAATATATTATTATGAATCAATAAACTCAATGCAATTCAAATGGAATACAATTATTTTAAATTTGCTTTACAGATTAACTATGTGGTTTAATTACCTTTAGCCATATTGGATTAAATTTAAATGAGATTTCGTGTAAAGTATAAATCACTGATATATTAATAAATTAGTGATACATCACTAATTATTTACTATAAATTATTGATATTATAATTGTTGTATTATTATTGTATATTGTTATCATTACTATTGTATGAGTAAATCACATTTTGTCGGAACATATTTAAATTATTTGTATGATTATACTAATTATACTATTACAATTTAATTTTGTAAAAAATAAATGTGTGTAATTTAATTCAGAATAAGGCGTTTTCTGCCTAGAAGACAGAATACATTACAGAAAACGGATTGACGGAATCTTATGTTCTTCTTGGAAAACTTTAAATAACATTATGTTAAATATGTTTCCAAGCAAAGTATGTGGAGCTAGTTATTGAAAAATATAAGCATTGATTACTTAAAAAGGAGTTCCATTTAGGCGTTAGCATAATAATTACTTTTCATACGTTAACAAAGTTTGCTTGGATATAACTATTTTAGTGTGGTGTCTTAGTTATGTTGATCGTACATCCCAAGCAAGTCAGAGTTGGCATGACAGTTTCAGAAAAAGTTACATTCATATACATTTATATTTTTCTGTTTTCAACGAGGCAAATTAAATTGACGTATGTACAGTATAAACATTGTTGTTATAAATTTAAATTAATCTTGTTCATATAAAATGACACAGAATCATGCCGAATAACATAATAAATACTCGTTTAGTTGAATAACTAAAAACTGATGACTTTAAACTTTATTTTACAATATAGCTTATCTTTGCAGTGTTATTAAAATATTGAATTCAATTTTAAGCCTGCATATAATTTTATCTTAATGCTTCTTTCGTATTTTAAAATGAACACTGTAATTGAAAAAAAACAAAATCGGACAACACCATTTCTTGTCATCGTTTTATTTGACGATCTAAGACAGAGTTTGAGAACTGCTGTTTAAACTACCAGTAATGGAACAGTGCAGATTCGGACAAAGTTTTTCCACATGAATCTTGCGCTGACAGCGTCATTTCTTTTCTAAACTGATCGATCTAAGCTGTCAGTATTTCTTCTATAAGTATGCGTGTACAAATTCTTCGATTATTGCTGCAGTATGACCTATTATGACAAAAATACGATGTATCAAATATAACAGCAATAGCTTCATAAAAAAATGTAAAACAAATATTAGATCAAGTACTAATTTTTATTAAAGCTGTTGCTATATTTCCAGATATATATATATATTTAATTTTCATAATTGCAAAGGAATGTTTTTAAGTTTTTTTATCATAGCTTTCACGAAACATTGTTCAGTTACGTTCATTGTTCAATGGTTGGTTTTACATTATACCTTTTTATGAGCTATTTTGTTCGATGTGAATAAAGCTCTTAGATTTATCGTATTCCATGGGAATTTTCTTGTTTAAAAACTTCAAATTTGTATCTTTAAAATCAAACATAACAAAGTAAGTTGTCTTATTAAGTAATGCTTACATAAAGGACTCATTATATTCTTTAGTGACTAATTAACAAATTTCCATTGCAAAGATGATATATTGCAGTGACTCATATGGTGCGACATAAGGTCGGGATTAGTCAATGAACACTGATCATGGTCCCCAGAAAATGTTTTGGGGTGTCATTATAAATGATAGGCCTATATATATATATATATATATATATATATATATTTATAGCATTTATTAGTAACTGCTTCACATTAAAAATTTATGAGATAATGCTTCCACTTTAGAAGTGGAATATATCGCATTAAATTTATTTTCACGGGTTCATTCCTATTGGAATATATCTCTAGAATAATCTGTTTAATGTTTATATTCCATAAAATGTGTATATACTCTTTATTTATTTATCTCGAAATTTTAATAATTTCTGCATCCATCTTCTATATATGTCAATTATAAATAACTGCCTCTGGAGGCAATTTCTAACAACTAACGTTTGACGAATATATAAGTTTATACAAAATTATGCAAATTGAAGAGTTGTTGCAAAAATACATTTACTTGTGTTATACAGACATTAAATGTACTATAATACTTTTGGCAAAAGTCCTACATATTCCGGACCTGTGAAATTCTTCTCTGTGACTTAAATATCCCAAACAAAATTGAGAAAATACCTTCTGCTAAGTGCTACCGGCTAACAACAACAACTTCATTCATTTGTTTTGTTTGTTCTTGAATCTATATTGGACTCAGATTTCATTGATTCAATATTGGCGAAGATCATGAAAATAAATAAATTAGTTTACTTTGTGAATATTTTCTTTAGCAGTTGTCAATGGTGTTAGAAATGAATTTGAAGGCTATATTTAAAGGCAATGTTATCTAACCTCAATGCCTACATTTTGTTAAATCATTTAGCAGGCAAAACCTAATTTCAATAATCTACACTAGTCTTTTTCTTAATTTTATAGGCCTGTTATTTTTACGTTAAACTAGGCCTATAATATTTATAATTTCTTTCCAACAAAATATGTAAAAGACATATCAAAACAAGTTTTAACAACATTGAAAAATATAGCGTAGGCCTACTGCAAAATTGTTGGTTTATATAGTTTTGTAAAATCTAAGAAAGAAGTGGTAGCCATTAATTAATTACCATAAAAGTTTAATCTTAAAACTAACTTTACAAAACTTTCTTAAAAACCCAATAACAACGAACCGTAAAAACAACATAGGGTAAATGCTATGAATAGACACTATGGCGTAAATTTACTATACAACCCGCGGCTGATACGAACTTGTTTTACATTCTACTGTTAAATGTTGAATACAGGTAAAGATACTGTGACTAAAGACTATAAGTTATATCTTTAGGCAATTTGTTTATTCTTACATTTCTATTGTCGTAGGGTTGTATAGCAAATTTGCGCCAACACTATAAACTCAACTTGATTAACTTTTCCAAATTGAACATAACTTCATCATAAAAGAATAAATTTATTGGTCGCAAATAAATAAGCCATGTTTTTGTTTTTCGAAAGCCCTTTATCTCATACTTAAAACGGCGCAAGTTTACTATTCGACCCTAGGCTAACCTATGGCAATTGACAACAGAAATTCAAGAATAATAATAAAAAAAACCTAAAAGGTTCTAACCTACAAGGTTTTAATTTAACCTTGGCGATAAAAGTATGTTTTTAGTTTCTAAACATATATATATAATGGTAGCACTTCTTACTTCCAGACAAATTTGGCTATGTTGTACGAAAGCTGTTACTGTATTCTATCTGGCAATTGCCTGAAAATTATAGCTAAAGTTTTCAATGTTTATTTTCATAAACAACTTTTGGTAATTTCTTATAGTACTGTTTATAATTGATTCCCGCCATCCGTGAAGTGTAGGCTATAGATCCCTTATATTTACAAGAAAAAGTTAAGTTTTTTGTGTTTATATCAGTAGCCTACTTGTGGTCACGTTTAGTTGCACTAGTACTGATACCTGGGAAAATCTCCTGGAAAGTGGTTTTTCAGCTTCTACTTTCAAAACAAAAATGTTTATATAGTAACTATTTTAAGGTTTATTGGTTGTAAATTCCTTCCAAAACTTGCATAATCAAGGGCAAAACACAAGGTGCCTAATTAGACCTACAATAATGATTTTTAAACCTCTACTGCACGCGCGGTCACTTGTTACTTCTTTCTTTTTAGTAGGCCTATAGTAACTTATTTATACAATTTCTAAACTGTGATGTTTGATAGTCTAGAGAAACATTTAAGTAGTGCATTTTTGTCTGGTATAAAATTATACTATGACAACAATAGCTAACTGAACGGTTATTAAATAGAATTAAATATTCTACATATCCAAATCCATGTCACAGTATGATAGGCGAAGGTTTACTATTCGACCCTAGAATAATATTTTTGCAGACAACGACGTTGTTTTACATTCTACTGTTAAATGTTGAATACAGGTAAACATATCGTGACTAAGTACTAGTATAGGTTAGAACCTTTTAGGTTTTTTCTAATAATTATTCTTGCCTTTCTGTTGCCATAGGTTAGCCTAGGGTCAAATAGTAAACTTGCTTATGATAAATTTCTACAATATTTAACAATGTTTCAAAATTAAATAAATGTTATTAACTTAAATAAATAGCCATTTCTTATAAAAAGCTACAGTATTTGATAAAAGTTAGTATTAATTGCCAAGATTTAAAAAAAAATCTTAATCATCAGATCAAATAGTAGCCTAATATGCAACTATACTCTGTGTGTGCGACCAACCCATGATGAATGTTGAATTGCCACTCTGTACGTTAAATTTTCTAGGCGGAACAAACTGACACACTAAATGTTGACTCGTACGTGTGGTATTTTATACAATACATTAGGCCTATAGAGTATTATGAACTAGATTTGCATCATTTATGGCATACATATTCAATAATGCTGCGGTATACATTTTAGTTGTACTATCTTAAATACAAGTAGAACCATGAGGCATAACAAGCAATACAAATACACAAGATAGAAATTTTATAAAATACAAACAAATTAAGATACAGTGAACCATGTATACATATGTTAGCTCATATTAATCAATTATATAAGTCGTAATCCTGAATACCAAATGCATCCCAGGCACCCAGAGGCTATGAGCCGAAGTACTCCTCCA
>JAGFPH010005457.1:81187-96569 GCA_018207615.1 Philaenus spumarius | reverse complement strand
CAACCTCCCATATGTCCTGTACTGCCAACTAAAGCCCGGACGCACAGTAGGTGTGGCCCATAAGTGGACTAGCCACAGTCCCATGTTCTCAGGACGGGTAGTAGCCTTTCAACCTCCCATATGTCCTGTACTGCCAACTAAAGCCCGGACGCACAGTAGGTGTGGCCCATAAGTGGACCAACGCACGTTTATTGAATGCATTTACATTAATTACCATGGCAACCAACATATCAAAATTAGTATTAGTTAATTATGTTTCACAACCAAAAGCTTGTTGAGATTATGTTAGCAAAGTAAAAACAAACACACAGGCAAAATCAACGAAAAGGGCTTACTGTATTATAATTCAAACATCTGTTGTTACGTATCACAAAATAAAACAGCTGGTTTGGATCTATCACAAATTTAGGTTAAGCCCATACTGAACCAAAACACTTTTCTGGAATACAGTTACATTTGGTACCATAGCAACTAACTTTTAGAAGCAGGTAATTATTCTTCACAAATAACTATTTTTTAAGGTAAGATTAACAATATAGTCTTAATTTGTTAAATATTAAACCATACCAGTTATTTGTAAACTCAATGAAATTTCACAATACGTTTTTCATCAATCACTAATTAAAATCTGCAGGTGGGAAAATTTGCTGCTTCCAACGATGCGTGAATGTAGTACAATTACCTTTTATTAATGCGCAACATGCTTCTCCCTACAAGAATGTGTTGGGCTTTGCTAATTTAATGAGATCCTCTTTACTTTCATTACATCAACAACGTCGTCTTCCCCCTGCCAATAACTTGCAGCATCCATGAAGACAGTATCCACCCTGAATCCAATAACCTAAATGGATCTGAAGAAATTCATTCAGCAATTATAGCTGAGGCGGTTGTGCTTTTCTAACCAGTTCTTACATTTTGTTGCTTCACGAATGTAGTAAGAAACAAGTTTAGAAATTAAACTAACGGAATATTTTTTGATGTCTTTGTATTTATTAATCTTCTAAGATAGAGAAACCATAACTAAAAAATTCTAGTTCGATTCCAATAGTTCTTACCACCTTAAACATTTTACCAAATGTATTTTTAACAACAGTACATCAGCATGTTATATTATAGTTCATGTTATACTAGCTGGCCCGATCCGGCTTTGCACGGATAGACAAATCAAAGTAAAATGTATATTAACCAAAAATATATATCAATAAATATATTATGCTATGTGTTTCTTATGGGGATTTTTAGTAACTTTGACCTCCCCCCTAAAATGTCGAATTTTTTAAAACCGTTTTTTAGCAAACACCAACGGCCCTAGAGGAAGACACATACCAAATATCATTCCAATCCGTTCGGTGGTTTTTGAGATGTCGTGATGAGTGAGTCAGGGAGTGGTATTTGGATTTTATATAATATATATAGATTAATATTATCTAACAATAGTAATCATGGCGTGAATAAATTTTACATTTACGGCGAGGATCAGTATGAAATTCGGTGGCAGTTCACCAACTGAGAATTTTTTCTAAACCATATAAATGAAAAACATATGTTTTTCATCCCTTTTTCACAACATTTAATGGATTTGCTGTAGTTTTTTCAGCAAAGTATATATTAGTATCGCTAATTGTACGTTTATTCGATAATTTTGCTTCAATAATTTGAAAAATAGAAGGAGAAATTAATTTTTGAGTAATAGTTTCAGTAATATCTTTGAAACTATATTACAAATTTAAAAAAAATAATGTTGTTTTTATATTTATAAATAACACCCTTTCACACTATTCACGTTAAGTATGTTTAAATTTATTTTGGTAATAAATCTATTGGATCATAAATAGTAAAATTGTGTTTTGTTCTAATTATTCGAATCTGTACAGATTAATCGTTTGTTGGAACATTTGTGTATTTGACCATCATGTGTGTGAAAACAAAATAATACACCTTTCACAAGTATAAATCAGCTCTGGTTATCAAGTTATAAACTAAAGCTAACGCATACAGAGTGTTCATAAAGTTACTGCTTTTGTTATTGAAAATAAGTTAACAAAACTTTGTATATATCTGGTGTTGCATAACAGGACAAATTTGTATCTGAACCTAATGATTTTGGGAGGCTTGAGGATGGTAGGGAGATTAACAATTTAAAATGTAAAGGTAGGTCATGTAATACACCATTGAAAAGCTTATTAAAAGATAAACAGAATGGCAGAGACTACAGCTTAGTATCTTGCTTCGTTTCAAAGTAATGGACAATCATAGTTCTGGAAAATGATATTTTTATCATAACCTCAAAGCAGGTTTTTAATTTGTTGATATTAGGAATAAGTAAGTTGTAGCTTGAGGTTAAATATAACACACTTTAAAAATATAAACTGTAAATACATGTAGTACGGGGACGCTAATTTATCAGAGTACCTAAGTTGTAACATTTAAATGAGTAAGGTTTTGATTTCACATTGTGTAATATGAAGTTTTCATTGTTTTTTTAAATGAAGGAGGTAGGCCTAGCCTAACAAAATTATTCAAGACAAATAACTATAAATTTTAAAATGTTAAACAATCAAAAGTAACCGTAGAGGAGTAAATTAAAATTAACTTACTTTTCTTCAAATTAAAACCTACCTTTTCTTATAATATGTTTATCAACAACAGTTAGAAACAGTAACCAATTATGTATTAGAGCATAGCCTAAAATTGAGATTCAATCACATTTCACCATTGTAAATAATTTTAAATTTATTAAACGTGCAGACAATTAGTTTTAGTGTATCAAATAGCATAATGTATTGTTCAATTAAGATATCAAAAATGATTGCAATTGTATAAATTAACTTTCGTAAGAACAAAATGTAAATACAAGCACAACTTGCTAATGGTGTTGGAAATTTACGTATGAAAATAACCAAGTGAACGTAAACGGCAAAATCGATTATCGCTAGAAAGGCAGTGACATATAAAAGCAGTGTATTATAAGTAAAACAAATATTTCAAAATTAATAACTTTTAAAAAACAGTTTCGATAGTAAATATTAATCAAAATAATATGAAAAGTATAAGTGATATAAATAAACGGCGAAAACATGATTTTAGCAAACAATTATAAATTTAAATACAAGCTTAATGCCTAATAGACAAAGTGTACGAACAAGAAATTAAGTGTGGCAGTTTTAATTGTAGCGCATATGTTTAAAAATGAACCCAAGCCAAATTCAGTATTGTTAGAACCAGCCAAGGGTATAGAAACAGGTGAAACAGTAAAAGGTATATGATATTCAGACCAGAAGATCAAAGAAATTAAAACAGATCAGTAAACCAGTAGTATACCTGAAGAGTATTAATAAGTTAAACCTAAATTTAAGGTAATATCTAGCCGAATATTTTCTCTAAGTGAACTTTTTTCAAATTGAACTTATTACATCATTGGAACCAAAATAAAATTAACTTCAAAACTTTTTAGTATTTTAGGCATAAATTAGAACATAAGATTAATTATTTTATAATAGTAACTGCACATTTAATAAATCAAAGCCACGAACTGAAAAGATCCGAGATTATTTTTTTAAGAAAATATTCTAAAACTATAATTAATAACTTAATTAACTGATTGTATAAGTGCTCTATATTTCATGGAAGAATAAATTGTAATTGTAATCATACTGTAAAAGATAAAATAATAATAAAAAAAAATGTAAAGCAAAAAAGGACTATATTATTTGATATTGGTTCAGTAAAGAAATAGTAATTCTTTTATAAATTTGGTTTCACAACTTGTGGCTAAATCAGGTTACAAGTCATTATTAGAACGAAATAATAAGTAAAAATATTATAATGTGTACTTGAAAAACTTTAGGGGGGGGGGGATTTAAATGGAAATGGGAGTACAACACTTGACCTTTGCTCCTGGCTCTACTGTATGCGTAACTGATAACACAGACTATAGAATTTCTATAGTCTGTGCTGATAAGCACTACTTTGCATACACTGATAGAATAGCAATACTTCCCTCATTTGTTCCTGATATTTGTTGTGATAGCACTCAGTTTTGCCTTTTTACAAATGAATCGCTCAAATGAAGACAAGGTTGAAATGGTTTTTTTTAACGAACAAGAACCTGCTTTGGTGTTACAATAAAAATATAATTTCCCAGAACTTTGATTGTCCATTACTTTAAAACGAAGTTAGATACTAAGCTGTAGTTTGCGCCATTCTGTTTCTCTTTTAATAAGATTTTCAATGGTAGTACAAGACCTACCTTTACATTTTAAATTGTTAATCCCCCTACCATCCTCAAACCTCCCAAAATCATGGAGGTTCATATGTATCAAACAATTTGTCCTGTTATGCTACACAAGATATATACAAAGTTTTGTTAGCTTATTGTCAGTAACACAAATAATAAGGGAGGGGGTTTAAGGGACTTTATGAACACTACTAAACAGAAAACTGGAGGACAGGCCTATGTTCACCAACTAACCTAAAACTACAAAATGAAATAAGAATAAGCTAGTTGAACCTATAACTAGAATACTAAAACTGAGATGTAGACAAACTGAATGGCATTCCTTCTTCTTAGTGAGTGTGCTCTCTTTTCAGTTTGTACTTAGTTAAGGAATAAATGAAAACCTAAACCTAACACATATGTAAACTAAATTGAAAACATTAACATACAAGACAAGTTCTGTGTTTCCCATCTTACCTAAAACTACAAAACATTTAGTTTAGTTTTATCCCTGCTTTTCGATTCTAGTTCTTGGTTTCTCCTTCATATTCTTATTAGCGAATTTCCATAGGAAAAATCAGCTATTGCAGTGGTCCCTATGGTAAGGTCCGTAGCAAATGAGCACCGATCATGGTCCCCAGAACACGTTTTGGAGTGTCATTAAAAATCATATATATATACATATGTATATATTTATGTATGTATGTGTGCGCCCTCTAGCGGCCGCAATTTAAGTCCGATTTGGTCCAAATTTGGTACACGTGTTGGATGTCTATGTCGTTCGGACGAGTATCCAACAACCGAAAGTACGTTTTTTGACCGGAAGTAACTATTTTTTGAGAATTTTACTACAAGAATGAAATTTTTTAGAGTTTTTTCTAAAAATATAAATGTAGGATGTTATTCTGCACATTTCATTTTTTTACGCGAGCTTATAGCTCGCTTGGTTCCCCCAAAATCGATTAAAACGTAAAATACCATAAAAGTACCCGGTTCGAAGCCAAGTGGTGCAAACTCGCGAGGCCACTAGGCGCAAACAAATTCTACTAATATATTGCTTACACACAAACAGCTGTTCAACGCCTTCTTGAGTAGACCTATTTCACAAATTGTTGGTTGAAACCCTAAAACATAGGCATATAAACTTAATTTTGGTAATTTGCTCAACTCACGTCAGCAGTCCAGCTGTGTGGTCGAATTATTTTAACTTGTAATTTGAGGTTACACAGCAAACATAGGCATACAAATCGATTTAGGACTTACTAGGTTTGTATTTTAATTTAGTTTATTTATGTGACGTTGTGTATTATTAGCAAATTTCCATAGGAAAAATGAGCTATTGAGTGGCCCTAATGGGAAGGCCCAAGGTCGGGAGTAGCGAATGAGCACCGATCATGATCCCCAGAACACGTTTTGGAGTGTCATTAAAAATCATATGTATATGTATATATGTATGTATGTATGTGTGCGCCCTCTAACGGACGCATTTTACGTCCGATTTGGACCAAATTTGGTACACACATTGGGCTTCTACGTCGCTTGAACTGGTAGGTTAGCCAAAAAAATTTACCGGAAGTAGACCAAATTTTTGACCGGAAGTAACTTTATGTACATATGTGTGCGCACTCTAACGGGCGCATTTTACGTCCGATTTGGTCCGAATTTGGTACACACGTTAGTTGTCTAAGTCACTTGGACGAGTTCGTTAGAAAAAAAAATTGCCCGGAAGTAGACCACATTTTTTACCGGAAGTAACATGTATATATGTGTGCGCACTCTAACGGACGCATTTAACGTCCGATTTGGTCCAAATTTGGTACATACGTTGGTTGTCTTAGTCAATTGGACGAGTTCGTTAGCCAAAAAAATTGACTGGAAGTAGACCAAATTTTTGACCGGAAGTACCATGTATATAGGTGTGCGCACTCTAACGAACGCATTTTATTTCCGATTTCGTCCAAATTTGATACACAGGTGGGTTTTCTAAGACGATTGGACGAGTTCATTAGCTAAAAAAATTGGCCGGAACTAGACCATATTTGTGACCGGAAGTAACATGTATATATGTGTGCGCACTCTAACGGACGCATTTTATGTCCGATTTGGTCCACATTTAGTACACAGTACACAGGTTGGTTGTTTTAGTCACTTGGACGAGTTCGTTAACCAAAAATATTGACCGAAAGTAGACCAAATTTTTGACCGGAAGTAAAAATGTTTTGAGATTTTTCGTACTAGAATTAATTTTTTTAAAGTTTTCTTTACAAAAATAGACATACGAAATAATTCTGCACATTTTGTTTTTTACGCGACCTTATAGCCCATCTGGTTCCCCCAAAAACAATCAAAACGTAAAATACCGTAAAAGTACCAGAATCAAATCGACGGCTTTTGCCGTGGTGACCGATTCAAATTTTTACAACAGGGTTGTATTTTGGGACATATCACATCTTTTTGCATGAAGAAGAAAGAGGAAAACTCCATCAATAGGAGATATTGCAATAAATTTGCTTTATCTCCATCCAGTAGGACGTCGTGGAGGTTGCAGTTATATTTACTATTTTTCCAAGCTTTTGTTAATTCTTTAGATAAAATTAATTTTAGGTACAGTATCAATAACGAAATATTTCATTATTTAAAAAAATAGTTTATAATATTTGCTACTTGAAGTGACATATAAATAATGAATCCTGAAGTTTTCTTGGTGAATTTTTTATTAAAATATTTTAATATCTTTTTACATTTTGTTTATAATTTGCTGTAAATAACTAAAACACTTTTTATTGTTTATTATTTCTAATATCCGACACGTTAAAATTTGTGTTATATAAAAATTGATTCACAATTAAAGTGTACGTCTTATCTCAGCCATTTACTACACTTACCGTATCGCTTGGTAGAACGTTTATGTCAACCAGAAAGTAAATATCTATTTGTAAGGCTAATTTTTAAGTTGGCAAACAACTTCATTTTAAGGAGGTTATTTGTTTTTTGTTTGTTTTTTAATTAGTAACCCTCGTAACATGATTTATTTTTCTGCCCATCTCATATATTTTTTTTTTAACAACAGACCTCATCTAGGGTTACCTAACTATGTCGACAGGGATTTTTAACTCGGTAAAAGTGTACAACTACAAGGATTATACAACTATAGGCCTATTTGTTAAAATTTTTTATGTACATACATTATTATAAATTTAAAGAAAGATAAAAATATTATCTTTTAATTGCTTTTTATTTCACATTGATAGATTAAATGATTTAGAAGTTATTAATAATATAATAAACAAAATAATAATGAAATATGTTTATATGTTATACGAAGATGTACGAATGTTTCCAAAGTTAAACGAATAGGTATTTCTTCTTAAAGTTTGTATAAGCGATTGTATTTATTTATATACAGTGTATAACTTCAAAGCAAATCTTATAACGTATTATATTGTGCATTAGTTATATAACTCATATTTTAAAAATATAAACTTCACAAGAAATTATAGTGATTGAATTTGTAAACATAACCCCAAAATATAATCTACGTTGTGTTTTGTTTAAGTATTACAGATGATGGGTAAAATCAGCTGTTTTATTACAATTTAACAAATTGTCCTAGTGTTTTTGAATTTAGTAACAAATAGTTCAGCTGAACTGAAATAATTATAATGAAGAAATACGTGACCTAATTTCCCAATTGAATTAACTGAGTATTTTTGAATTATGAAAAACATTTTTAAGAAATAATAAACCATTATGTAATCATTGTCAGCGTTTTGAAACAGTAAATAACTCGCCTTCTACCTGAGCATAGCCTAATGGGTGTAGATTTTGACCACTTTTTCAGGGGTCCCCCCCATTGAACAACTCTGACAAAATCTTGACTCTTTCTAACCAACCCCTAAAACCTAACCCCTCATTTTAAAGCGGATGGAGTTTAAATTGCACAAAATGCAGTTCCTTGGAACATATCGAATGTGTGTGCAAAATCTGACATCGATCCGTTATTTTATTTCTGTGGGGTTGTAACCCCGTCGAAAACAAAAATTAGAAACATTTTTAAAATAGCGATTTTCAAACATTAATAACTTCGACATCTGATGGTCCCAAGAGTTAAAATTTGGTACACGTCCTCAGGAGTACTTCGAAAATGGGTATACGAAAAATCAATATCAGTGACCCCCCAAAAGGGAGGGGGTAAACACGTACCCCCTTTTTCTGTTAGGGGGAACAAATTGCACAAAAGGCACTTGGTCGGAGCATAACGAATGTGTGTGCAAAATCTAAACTCGATCAGTTAGATCTGGCTGTAGTCCTGTCGAAGAACAGGAACAAGTAGTACAAAAACTTAAAAATAACGATTTTAATACTACCATAGCTCCGTGATCTGATGGTCCCTAAAATTAAAAATTTGGTACACGTCCTCAGGGACCCCTCGAGAATACGTGTACGAAAAATCAACATCATTGACCCACAGGGGGTCGAGGTACGGGAGGGTGAAAATCCGTACTTGTTCTGTTGCCTAAACAGTGTTCTTGGTCGCCGTCTCGTTCTCGATTTTTCTAGATAGCTATCTCTTCTTTAAATTTGCATAAACAAAAAATATATTGATGATAAAAGGTTGTATTTATATACAGTTTACAACCTCAAAGCAAATATTATAACGTATATTATAGCGTACATTAGTTCTATATCTCATATTAAAAACATTTGGAAAACGGTTGACCCTAAAGGCCATCCCTGTAACTTCCCGCTAAGTTTAATTTACACAAATTTAATTTAATCACAAAAATAGGTTTGTGATATCTTCGAGCTCAAAGGTATGATGAAAGTTTGATAAACACTATTTTTGGAAATTTTGAACTGCCATAACTTTTGAATGAATCAACCCATTTTCATGCGATTTGCGGCAATCGATGCAGTTTTTTAAGTCCATTGAAAGAATCGACAACAAACATTTTTCAGATGAAAAGTTTCGGAGAAATTGAGAAAAAACACTTTTTTTATTTTCTTTCGTTCACGATATCTCACGAACGAATTAACCGATTTTGACCAGACTGTTTCAAGGTTAAAAGCTGATTATATTTTGGAATTGATTGGTAACGCCGTTTAAAAGTTATTCCAAAAAAACCTGATTTGAAAAGATTTTATTTCTTAGTTTTTTTTTTAAATTTCTCAGAACCTACCGGTGCGAATTAGTTGAAATTTTCAGGAAATCTAAGTTTGATGGAACTCTTTAGAACGCCGTTTGGTAGGATCTAATCGGTTAAGCCGTTCAAAAGTTATAAGCGGGTCACATACATACACACACACACATACAGACAGGGTGACACCCTCTCGGGAGTGGTCAGGGAAGATTCCTAGGACCTCAAAACGTCGAGATCTGATGAATACTCGATTTTCGAAAAACGGGGTGAAACCAATAACTTCCCGATTTTAGAAAATTTTCAATTTTCTTAGCGGGAAGTTAAAAAAATCAACTTTACAAGAAATTATAACGATTGAAGTTGTAAACATAACCCCAAAGTAACGGACACACACTCGCTTTTATAGGAGTTCATAATCCCACACAATTAATTTATAGAGCATTTTTGAAAATACTCTTCTACATCGCAATACACTTTGTTTATAATATCCCATTTTATTTCATCCTTTCAACATACAATTTTTAATATCTTATAGTCCCGGTGCAGATTATTATACAATTCCCCATGTACGTTGGAGTATTTTCATATTATTTAAATAATGGGAAGGAAATCTGTAATTATTTTTCTGCCTCGCTGTGATTAAAACTGATGGAGTTATTTTCTATTACATATTTATGTTTATAAAACCAGACCTTAACTTACTTAGGAGGCCCGACATAGTCAAATATTTTATTGATTTCTAACTTTTCCTTTACACGGCTCTTATAATTTTCTTTCGAAGTAAGAAACCTCTTTATTTCCCGATAAAGCAATACCATATCTTAATATTGATTCTGTATATGCATGATAAACCCTTTGCATGCATCCATACAAGTACACTGCTAAGGAAGCACATGTGAGCTTGACACTGAACACTATAAGAAATTTAACACAGTGCATGCCAACCCCATTATTGGGAGTATTATCAATACACATTGCATTGCGTGCCTCGCACGCCAACCCCCGTATTGGGAGTATTTTCAATACACAGTGCAGTGCTTGCTTCAATACACAGTGGGTATTAGGAGAATGTTCGATACACAGAGAATTGCGTGCTTCGCACGCCAATTTTAAGCCTATGAGCGTCCGTTTTAAAATATTAGTGATTATTACGTAGAAAGGTTCAAAAATAAAAAATAAAGTAATTTCTACTCATTTAGACTATAAATATATAAAAAAAGGTCAGCTCCTAGCATAGGAAATACGAAATTTTCGTAGCAGTGAACGTATTAAACTAAAGACATTGGCCTTTTTTATATAATCCGAATTCATGGAATTTCCCGCTTAAGTTTTCGCCAATATAAAAACCTAAACATGTAAGATTATAAACTCAGTTTAGAACTTGATCACTAATTAGATTGTTTTTACTTTTTATATTAATAATTTCTGTTTCATTAACATTTGAAAGAAGGCCGTTTTCCCCAAACCACGTCTCCATTTTATTCTAAAAGATCGTGCTTTATCCACTAAAATATCTGCAATACAGCGTTTGTTAATCATTGCAGTTGTACCATCTGCAAATAATATTGGAAGTAAACCAAATATACACATGTCAGTGTGTTTGACAATTATAACAATGATTCATGAAGATTACCAAACATACAGGAAACAGCTGCATTGCGTTAGGTTAGGTTAGGTTAGATTTATAAAGCTAGATTATATTGTTAACAAGTATATTGTCACACCAATCACTTAATAATTTATTTTGTCAGGTTAATATAGATTAGATTATTTCATACGTATATTCCCAAGTAAATGTCATGGCTTTACTTGTAACTTTGTATTATACCGTGAAAAGTAACGTCATTAGCAAAACATATTTCATTACCAATTAAAACATGAAATTTCATTCTAGTGTTATCATATCGTCCTACAATAGGGCGGTCAAACGTCCCGGTTTTTTGTCATAACATACGGTGTCCCGAAAAGTGGTTTCGGGACGCTCAAAAGTTCAGGAATTCAGTTCTAAATAGATTTTATGAAATTATATATAAAATATGTTTTATAAATAACATTTTTTGAATACTATTGAAACGTTTGATCTCGATAAAAATAAATGTGTGGCATTTCGTAGAGATAATACAAACACCAACTTTGGTGGTGTAAAAGTTTAAAATCCTGTACGACTACAAAATCGAATGTGTAGAATTTTGTAACTAAGCCTCAAAGAACAAAGACATTAAGAAAGATGGAAGCAGTGAAAAATTCTCCTATTTCGAAGAACAATCACCCCATCCACAAACACTCAGCAATATTTCCAGCTTAGGTTGATAATATTTTATCAAAAATAACATGGTTATAATATAAAAAAAAAAATTACTATTAATAGGCTATATTATATTAAACTAGTGGACCCGGCAATGCTTCGCTATTGCTTAGTTTGAAACTTTGAAAGCCTGTAATTCGTATCCCGTGTAATTCAACATCCTGTAATTCGTATCCCGTGTAATTCAACATAGGCCTAATGATTGTTACACATAATTAATAAAACAACTGATTTGAATCAAAAGTTTAATACAATTTTAGGTTAGGCCTTTAAAACCTATGAAATATAATAATTAAAACATCTAATATTACAATTTAACATTATATTATTGTTACACATTTATAAATAAAACACAGCTTATTTGGACCAAAGGTTTAACACAATTTTAGGTTAGGCCTATTATTATAAAATCAACACACTTTTTTAGAAAGAGTTTGGAATAATCACCATAGTAACCAGAATAACACATTAATTAATACGAATCAGCTGTTTCATCTGTTATATGGCTGCTTATGGGAGGGATGAATTTTCGAATTTTCTACCCTTTAAATTCAAAATTTTGCAAAATCCTTTCTTAGTACGCCTCTACATTATTGGACGGATGTACCTTCCAAATTTCAAGTCTCTAGCTTTAATAGAATCGGCTCTGCGTTGATCATCAGTCAGGACATTGCATTTTATATAAGAGATATCATTAATTTAACAGATATAGAATTAAGTCATAGTACATTTTGTGTTTCTCATTTTCATCATTAGGCTATAATCAAGATGACAAAATGAATTTAAAACACATAAACTTCTATAAAAATACAAATATTTAATACTTTAAAAACCTGCGCACATGGGGGCGGGTCCTTTAGTGCCCGTCTGTTGTGTTCCGGTTTTCTACGGAAATGATTTGGTCACCCTATTTTAAAACGACTTCCAATATTGAAAATAACATTTAGCCTATATAACGTTTTCACAGAAACAAATTTCGGTTTTCACTTTGAAATTAATAATATTTTTGCAACTTATTGGAAAAATCAAAACCCTTGTAGTATTACATATTTTTGAGTAAAGGATAAGGTTTATACAACTGAAAATGGAAAAATTATATCGGATGCTAACCCGCATAAATTCTTACTATTAAAACTTCCCTGAGTTATGTACACGGATAAATAAATATTTTATTATACATTACTATCATTTGAAAGGGGTTTATTCAAGGCTCCGCTACCTGCTCGGTTTCGCTGTTCGCTCCCCAACTACTCTCGCCTCGAAGAAAATGCAAACAGATTATTATACACTCTGGCGCTTGGATCGGAGCAGGGCGGTGGGGCTATCCTGACTCATGCCACAGACTATAGAATTACTCCAGACCTCTCACTGCCATAGGAAAAAGGGTACGGGAAAATTGAGTTAGTTTTGAGCCGCTAGAGTTCAGGTGCGTAGCTACTGTAAGTTATTATCAGACCGATGTTGTCAGATCGCACGAGTGATATGGTGGGGGCGAGTTAGTCCTGATCAAGGTCACGTCGATGTGACAGGGTTGTGTCCTACTGTTCTACCGTGTGCACTGTGTGGTTTCTTGGGTCTGTTTGACTGATTAGAACTTATCTTTATTATTTTAAATATCGGTAGCGTGATAATAATTATTGACTTAGCTATCTCATGAACGTTAACTGTATTTAATTCAATGACAAGTATAGCAATATACATTAAGCACAATTTTACAGAAGATATTGTGATAATATGTACAATAATAACTGGCAAACTAATTCCTGCGAAAGTAATTGGTAATATTGTTTATTTTTAGTATACAGTATATAGTAAAATACCACACTATCAGACTGTCTAACTGGTTTTCAACAACAAAAAACAGCACTGACGAATTAAAAATATATATAAACAATGCAAATAATAATATGTATACCGGTACGTATTACACTATAATAACTGTATACCTACCATGACAAATTTATTAATAACTGGTACAGGTCATATTAGGTATATTCAATAGATTACTCATCAGAAAACGGTCACACATAATTTTACTATGAATAAATATTTACACTGGTACCTGTTCAAGCAAAAGTGCTTCTGTACACGTTGTAACAGTTGCTCAGAAACGTATCACTTATTAAAATGAACAACACTATAAAATAAGTATGCGTATTTGAGTTAGAACAAAACAAAAGCAACATTTCAAATTGTATTATAAACTAAAAAATAAAAACTACAGAATTCCGTAATAATTGTAAAAGTAACACATCCACAAAGAAAAATCAATGTAATCTACATGTATATTTTACCTGCACAAAAAAAGTACACTGTGTTCATTGGTTGAACACATATACTGACACATTTATCTATCTATATAAAAGCGAAATGGCACTGATTCATTCATTCATTCATCAGCAGAAATAAAAATCAACTGAACCAAATGAGTTCAAATTTGGCATGCATGTTCAGTTGGACCTTTATACGCGCACTAAGAACGGATTTTGAAAACATCCCAAAGATACGCCCAACATTCGCGTTTTTCTAGCGATTTTTGCGTTTTCTCAGCTTTTCGAGAACTAATTGGCAGAAAATGTTGAAATTTGGTACTTAGGTTCGTTTAAGGCCTAAAAGTAGTCTGTTAAAAAATGTTTGAGATTCTCCCAAAATTACGCCAGAAATAGGCGTTTTTGCATTTTTCCTTGCGATTTCAATGCGTTTTTGATCATCCTCAAATTACGCCTGATATTGACGTTTTTCCAGTTATTCTTTGCGTTTTTGAGGCGTTTTTTCATGTGTTAGCAGAACGACTAAATAGTATACAATAATCTGTTTTAATTTTTGGGTTGGTAAGCAGTGAGCGGAACCCTCTAATCTATTTATATAAAGCGAAATACCACTCACTCACTCACTCATCACGATTTCTCAAAAACTACCGAACGGATTGAAATGAATTTTGGTATATAGCTTCCTCTAGGGCCATATGTGCTCACTAAGAAAGGGTTTGAAAAAATTCGAAATTTTAGGGGGGGGGGGTTGGGGGATCAAAGTTATTAAAACACGATTTGTCAAAAACCATTTCTTAGTGAGCACCGATGTTTGGTATGTAGCTTCCTCTAGGGCCTTAGGCGCTCTCTAAGAAAGGGTTTTAAAAAAATCGAAATTTTAGGGGGTTTGGGGGATCGAAGTTATTAAATTACGATTTCTTCAAAACTACCGAAAGGATTAGAATGAAATATGATATGTAGCTTCCTCTAGGGCCATAGGTGCTCACTAAGAAAGGGTATGAAACATTTCGAAATTTTAGGAGGGGTTTGGGGGGATCAAAGTTACTAAAATCATAATTTCAGATCTTTTATCATTATGACAATAGTGCTTTTATTATTTAAGATCTATATATATAAAAGCCCAATACCACTCACTAACTGAACACTTCAAAAGATTACAATTACCAACCACCACGGGCAACGCCGTACGGGTCAGCTAGTTATGTATATTTTAACTCAACACTAGCAGCAAAACTATTATAATTTAATGTACATGAATAAAACAGACATAAACGATACTAAAACATTGGCTACTCAATACCCTTCTATCTATTAATAAATTAAACAGTTTGAATAATGATAAGAGTAATAATTACAGTAACGATGCTATTATAAAAACAAAAAGAATTTAAAATTGTGAATCTATCTTTGGGACGATAACTTTTGCTTGGAACGGAAAACAATGATTAAA
>JAGFPH010005457.1:48377-59886 GCA_018207615.1 Philaenus spumarius | reverse complement strand
AATAACTTAATAGCTGACTAAATAACTAGCAAAATAACTGAAAAACTAACTAAATAACTAATTAAATAACTCAAAAACAAACTAAATAACTGAATAACTAAACAAATAACTAAATTTCTGAATGACCAACTAAATAACTGAATAAATAACTAAGTGAATATCTGATTAACCAACTAAATAACTGAATATCTAACTGTATAACTGACTAAATAATAGCTAAATAAATAACTTAATTGCAGACTAAATAAGTAGCAAAATAACTGAAAAACTCAATAACAAACTAAATAACTGAATAGCTAAACAAATAACTAAATTTCTGAATGACCAACTAAATAACTTAATAAATAAATGTCTGCATAACTAATAAATAAATGAATAACTAACTAAATAACTGACCGAATAACTGTCTGAATAACTAACTAATTAACCGAATAACTAACAAAATAACTGAGTGAATAACTATCTGAATAACTAACTAATTAACAGAATAATTAATAAAATAACTGAGTAAATAACTAACTAATTAACCGAATAACTAACAAACTAACTGAGTGAATAACTATATGAATAATTAACTAATTAACCGAATAACTAACAAAATAACTGAGTGAATAACTATCTGAATAACTAACTAATTAACCGAATAACTAACAAAATAACTGAGTGAATAACTATCTGAATAACTAACTAATTAACCGAGTAACTATCTAAATAACTGAGTGAATAAATATCTAAATAAATAATCGAATAACTAACTAAATAACCGAATAACCAAATAACTAACCGAATAACTAACTAAATAGCTTACTAAAAACGAGTAACTTACTAAATAACTTAGTAACTGGATATGAAATAACTGAATGACTAACTAAATAACTGATTAACTGAATAACTTTATTCAATTTACTTTCTGCCTTGTAGCAGAGTGGTTACCTTAACTGATTCCGAAACTTGTGTACCACGTCGTATGGTTGATGTTATGTTAGTGTAATTGAAATAAAAACGGTTATCTCATGTACTACGAAACTTTTTGTCTTAAAAACACAAAAACAATTTCATTTATGTTTTGAAGAAATGTAGGCTAATTTAACTATAACGACTTTATAAGCGTAAAATGTATATTGAAACTCGCGACTTTGCTCAATGTTCAGCCACTTGATAAGCATATAAAATGCCTGCTTTCTAATGGCATTATTAAAAAAGAAATTACACATTTTATGTATAAACTGTTCTCTCTCTACTACGATTATCAAATTGTGCTTCGCTTATCGTTAATGCAGCTGACTGATGTCCTCACGCTACAAGTATAACGGTGAATTAAAATGTGTATAGGCTTCACTCAACTTATTTGTACATCTAGCGATTACTTAAATATTCATGAGCTACTTGTTAACCACTCAACAAAAGAAATATAGTTACCGATTTGTTACCACCGACAACAGTTCTATAAATTATAAAGCTGTTCACACACAAAAAAAGAAGAAAATCAGGAGGTAAAGAAATTAACCACCTTGTCCACACACGCCACAGGTTGATTCTGATTGTTTCTCACAACCTAGTATCACGTTTCTCCATGTTTGTATTCATTTAGTAGTAAAAGAAATAACGGAGAAAAGTAACAATGCCTATAATTACCCTTCCCCATCGGTTCTGGTCCACAATACCGTATCTGTTTTGAGCCGGCTCAGAATTAAATGTAAGTCTCAAAATGAACGTTATATAGATATTTTTATGTACGACAAATAAGTTTCTGAAAAAGAGTAAACTACTTTTTTCAACTTTTATTGTACTTGTAGCCATATCCGATTGCTATTGATATAATATTATTATTTAGTACTTGCCTTAGCAATCCTTTCGCTGATCACCTGATTAATGAGGATCATTCTTATACTGACATAGAAACAAATATGGAAATATTGAATTGTTGCGGTAAGGGGCATAAATTGAACACTCTGGAGGCCTACCATATTTATAATAGCTGCAGAAAGGATAAAAATATATTATAAATGACCAAACTCAGTTCCAAGCAAACTTAATATTTGATTTAATAGACAAGATGCCTCCCCCACGCTGCTACTGACTGCCAGTTTGAACATATCTTTTAGTTTATGTTATGAGAGATTTGATGACAGTTACATACTGTGATATTAATAACCTTAACAAGTCTCTCATATGTTTTATCAAGTGTCGTTTTGTGTTTTATACGTACTATGTTTTATTTATTTATGGTTTAAACACCAAATTAATCTCTGTTGTTAAGTGTAACTGTGAAAAATGTTTTTTGTAATCGTTCTGATGATGCCTGAAGATGAAAAGGTGAAACAGCTGTAAACGAGAGATAAAACCTATATAAAAGGATTGCTGAGGCAAGTACTAAATAATAATATTAAATTGTTCAACATTCAAACTACAGGATTTTTAAAAATTATTATGAATATTATAAGTAGTTTTGTATGTTCGTATATTATATTAAGAGCTAGGATGTCGAAGCTTAAGACACCTGTATAATTCGTCAGATACAGCATGAGCTCTCAGATGCTCTGGTGGGAGGGAAGAATGTAAGAAAATGGGGACGCCGTCCGCTGGAGGGGAAGGGACACCACGCAGACAATATATTTATTGGAAACCCGTACAAGGGCTTATAGACCGAAGTATTACGTTCAGAGCACGGCAACAGACTGAGCCTTTCTGACCCCCACCACTCGAATCAACTCCTAGTCTACTGCGCATCTCAAGGCCACGGGTAATACTAGACCTTCTCTAGTGTACATTTCTACGCGTTGGGAGACAGTAAAAACACGCTAAAATAAAATTCGACATTTTCTTTTCTATTTCAAACATCAATGATATACTATTGTTCTGCATCCCTATCTTGGAATATAAAGCCTAACATTGCAACCAAAGCTCTCGACAGAATTACTTGGCAGTATCATATATGATGACTTCACAATCTTGTTTGTTATTCACATTTACGCGAGAAAGCCTAGAGTTTATTGAGAGACAACTTTGTGACCAACCGATATTACTCAAAAAAGACGGCCAAAGCGGGCGATGCGTCGTTGTTATATGCCATTTTACTTATGGAAATCCCTAGTAAACAATGCCTAAGTACACGCATAAATGTTTTGATAAAATATTCTGGAACGTTTGCCTAAAAACATAAACTATACTTATCGGCTTATGTTCTAGGTATTTATTGTAGTCTTAAATTTTACCAGAGATTACATTATATTTTATGGATTAGGCTTTTCAGAGGAGGAATATAAATTATGAAATGTATAATTTCAATGTTAAATCATACTATTCATAGGAGGTATATAGATTACTAAACAATCACTTTAATTGTCAAATCATTATACCCATTAAAGTAATTTGATCTAGAGAAAGGATTTATATATGTTTAAATATACTTGCACTAGCTGTCAGATGTGTGCTTAAACTTACAAATGCATCACTACTCCTTCAACAAAACGAGTTGATTTGCAAAGACCGGACAGTAAATATTCTTGCATAAAGAAGATAATTTTGTTTATCTGAACCAGGATGACAATGTATTTCCATACTAGAGCACCAAGATCGCGACAATGACGATACATTTCTTATCTGAAGAAATACAGATGGTTTATGAAGAAAAAACGAGGCTGTAATAACAGAATATTTTGTAATAAGATGACGTAAAAATATTGGCTTTATCAACTCCTGTACGTACGTGAGTAACATGTAATAAAACAGCTGATTTCACCCATTATCTGTATTACTTAAACAAACCCAGCGTAGATTATACTTTGAGGTTATGTTTACAACTTCAATCATTATAATTTCTTGTAAAGTTGATATTTTTAAATATTAGTTAAATAACTAATGTGTGCTATAATAAGTTATAATGTTTACTTTGGGGTTATAAACTGTATATAAATACAACCTTTTATCATCAATATATTCGTTTATACAAATTTAAAGAAAAACAGATATTCGTTTAACTTCGGAAACATTCGTACATCTTCGTATACCATATAAACATATTCCGTTATTAATTTCTTTATTATAATATTAATAACTTACAAATCTTTTGATCTATCATTATGAAATGAAAAGCAATTAAAAAATAATATTTGTATCTTTCTTTAAATATATAACAACGTTTATAAATATAAAATTGTAACAAATAGGCCTACAGTTTTATAATCCTTTTAATTAATTAATTCTACACATTTACCGTGTTAAAAGTCTCCATCAATATAGTTATTAGGTAGGCCTACACTATGCTACGCTCGGTCAGTTGACGCATCCCGCATGATGTTCGCTGTATTGGTAGTAGCATGTCTATTCTCCCGTAAGACCTGTACTGCACGGTGAACGTGGAATCGAGTGTAGGTAAAGCCTGTTGTTTTTAAATGATGTATTTTAATGTGTATCTAATAAATCTGCCTGTGATTTTTCACGGGGGCTTACTAAACTAATAATAAAAAATACTTTATAGTCATTAATGGTAAAAATAGGAATACATTTTATTTACGAAATAATGGCAGGATATTGAATAAACATAAAATGTAATTTTTATTAAAACATAAAACATGTTTGTTTTAGCCATAATGGTTTTCTTTCAAAATTGTTATTGCTAGTAATCTAATTTTCAAGTTTTTGTCGGGTTAATTGTTTTGAATAAAATTGATTTACCACTATCGCACTTTAAATTTTACTGATCAAATCTTGTTTTACTTGTTCTTGATCAATTTATTTAATGTAGGCCTATACTAACAAACAAACTTGAAGTTTTGTAGAAAAAGGTTATTATTTTTGGTAGTAGTGCAATATTCAAGGGTTTTTTTAAGTAAATCATTTGGA
The DNA here is from genome assembly GCA_018207615.1 of Philaenus spumarius. Lineage (NCBI taxonomy): Eukaryota > Metazoa > Arthropoda > Insecta > Hemiptera > Aphrophoridae > Philaenus > Philaenus spumarius. Next base: position 55,041 of record JAGFPH010005457.1, on the reverse strand, counting down.
GATAATGTTTTAAGTTTCATACTTTAAGTTTTACCTACTAAGTTTAATCACAAATTGTTTTACTTGTTCCGTATAAATTTATTTAATGGATGTTTTTGTAAAGCCTAGTCCACACTTACAAACAAGAAGCAACAAACTGTTTGCAAACAGTTTGTTGTTTCTTGTTTCAAGTTTGTCTACAGTTTTCAAATTGTTTCGCAACTGTTTGCAAACTTTTCGCAAACAAATGTTTGTCATTGTTTTGTGTCCACACTAACAAGGCAGAGTTTCTCGAGATGTTGACTGAAGAAGACGTTCTTCTAGCTTGTGCTAGTTTATATTTAATTCTACACAATGAGGTTAGCTTACCTAGGAGAAGGCGATGGTGGACACGCAGAATTCTTGAAGAAGGTCCGTATTACTTATGACCAGTTTCCGGAGAAAGCGGAAATTCATCGCGGGTCTATAAAGTGAATAATTTTTTTGATACCTCTAAAAATGAAAGAAAAGGCGCGGAAATCGGTACTTGAGGGGTTTTTGGGTAGCTGGTCTCATTTGGGGGGGCGCGAAATGCCCCCAGTGAACCGGGGGGGGGGGGGGGGGGGCGATGGGGGAAAATTTGTGAAGTTGCGATGGAGACTTGAAAATTTCCTCTCGGGGGTTTTTGGGGAGCAGATTTTAATACTAACCATGCGAAAGGCCCCAGGTGCACCGTGGGGGCGATGGAGGGGGGGATTTGTGAAGTTGAGAAATAGAATTGAAAAATTCCTCTCGGATTTTTTTTGGGGCGCTGATTTCAATTCTGACTGGTTGAAAATCAATTGGTTGCCCAAAATTCAGTGTTTAAACATTTGAAAATATTGTGGAAAACATCGTAAACTTTCATAAGTGGTGTCTATGTTATAAAGGAACTAGTATTACTCTATTTTATTTAAAATGCAATAAATAACCGACTTCTTTTGATTAACAATGTGGATATTTATTTAACAATATATCAAAATTATTTCTTTTAAATACAAGTTTCTCCTATGAGAATTAAAATTCTCCTTTCATAAAATAGTATGTACATCTCCCCCCCTCCCTCCCTCCCCGGTTCACCGGAGGCATTTCGCATGGTCATAAATGAAATCAGCGTCCCCAAAAATCCCCCGAGAGGACATTTTCAAGTCTCTGTCGCAACTTCACACATTTTGCCCCCCAGAGCTCTCCCTGGTACACTGGGCATTTCGCATGGTCTCTGGTCAGAAATGAAATCAGCGTCCTTAAAAACCCCCGAGAGGAAATTTTCAAGTCTCTGTCGCAACTTCACAAATTTTGCCCCCATCGCCCCCAAAGCCCTTCCCCCACGGTGCACCGGGAGCACTTCGTATGGTCAGAAATGAGATCAGCGCCCCTAAAAACCTCTGAGTACCTATTTTCACAGCTTTTTATCCATTTTTAGAGGTATAAAAAAAATGCACTCGCGATGCATTTCCGCTTTCTCCCGAAACTGGTCGTATGTAGACTTTGTTCCTGGTATTTTTCTGAACACGATGCAGAAAACTGCATCCAAATCGGAGCTGTAGGCATACATTTAGTTATTTTTCAATACTTTGCCTGGTCTACATGATTGCGTGTTTTCCCCAACTGTTCGCAAACATTTTGAAAACATCTAGCAAACATCCGGCAAACAAATGAGAAACACGAAAACAACTGGCAAACTGTTTGCAAACAATGTTTCCGCAAACATGTTTATAAGTGTGGACTAGGCTTAAAGACGATTTGCAGTTATAATAAATTGATGTTTAATAGATTCTAAAATAATTGAATTACTTTCATCTGGAATTGGTTAAAAATAGGTGGTTCCCTTTATGACCCTACTTTTATAACAAAAGTCTATTATATTTAGTTTTCTTTAAATGCGCCCAGTGTAGAAAAATAATATATCTCAAATTCACTAAAATTATTACGCCCAAAGTCACGTACAAAAATTACCGTCAGTTGGTACAAGGGAGGAAATGTCCCACGACCTCCATTTGCGCCAATATTGGGAGGAAATTGGTTCTTTTATTACCGCATAAAAAACAACAGTTGTTATGCTTATAGATAAGTCTTTCTTGTGAGTACTATTGCGTCGCTGTTATGTGGTTACTGATAATGCGGAACCACATCGAGAATAGAACCTACTTGATCAAAACAAGTATTTGAGGTTATGTGTTACTATCAGATTTTCGTTATAAACCCTCACTTTGAAGCTTTTTAGAAGGCACGATCGCCATTTAGAAACATTCTAATTCCATTATTTGATTGGCTATTTTGTTTTGTACTTATTTTTATGACAAAATGCCTTCTCCAGTTAGTAATATACAAAGAATTTTAATTTTGATGAATTCACGTTCCCTTCTTTGCGTTCAGTAATTGTATTGGTTTTAAAATAATTGACGAATTACAAATTTCATATTATGATTTATTAATTCTCCAGTTATTTCAATAATAAATATTTTTGTCAAATATGCCTTTTACGGACAGGTTTGTGCGGTGTAATGTGTTTTGAACTTATCACTTACAAAATTATTGGCTACAAATGTATTATAGAGACTGTTAAAATTTTAAATATATTTTCATGAATCTATCGTGCGCTATCAGGGACTGTAGTAGTGGCAGAGCATGGTAAAAGTTATATTTCATGAAAGTCCATGTGGTCCATGGCAGACAAAATTAGTGGGGTTGTTGCACCTGCTCATTTTTTAGCCTCTGTTTTGAGAACCAGGTCATAAAAAAAAAATGTCTAGTTTTTATTTTATTCAATATTATTAATCTTTGGATGCATTATTATTAATTTCTCACTATACTTATAGTATAGAGAAACTATAGTGATCACAAAAAAATCTATGTAGAGAATTTTGTGGAAATATTTGTTCAAGAAAGTGGTTTTTACAAAATGTCTGTCTGTCTGTATGTATACAAAGCTAGAGAGAAAACTATTCGATCGATTTCGAACACATTTGCGCCAAACATGTCCGTTTTGATAAAATTTGGCTTATTTGCAGCAAAATAAGCAAAAAACAGCATCTTTCTAAAAATTCTCGTTCAGCTAATAATAATAACATTTATTAGTTCCTCCCCTACTTTAATGTATCCCTTCTCCTACTTTAATACAATTATGAAGTCACAGTGAATCTGTTTAACACGTTCACTGCTACGAAAATTTCGTATTTACTGTGCTAGGAGCTAACCTTTTATTGTTTTTTTTTATAATTTTTTTGCCTAAATGGGTAGAAATTACTTAATTTTTTATTTTTGAACCATGTGCGTCCATAGCACATAGGCTTAAAGTTAGCGTGCGAATCACGCAATGCTCTGTGTATTAAAAATTCTCCTAATACGGGGGTTGGCTTGGCGTGCGAAGCACGCAATGCACTTTATTTAAAAAAAACCCAATACGGGGGTTGGCGTGCGAAGCACGCAATGCACTGTGAATTGTAAATACTTCAAATACGGGGGTTGGCGTGTGTAACACGCAATGCATTTTGTACTGAAAACACTCCCAATACGGGGGTTGGCGTGCAATGCACTGTGCGTCGGCCACTTCTCATAGTGTTCAGTGTCAAGCTCACATGTGCGTCCTTAGCAGTGAACGTGTTAATAATTTAAATATATTTGTGAGAATGTATGTGCCATTTTCTGGTACCGTTTATTTTCTGAACGCATACATACCAAATACATTTTATTTATTATATATTCGTCTTTTTATTCAGCTTTCTCATGATCGATTATTTTACAAATACACAACCTGTATATCTATTTTTTATAACTTATTTCTCCATAACCTGTTTCCCCAACAGAACCTATTAACAACCTACCCTAAGCAGTTATGGAAGCCATAAAACCTATATACAAAGTTCTAGCTGACTCTGTATTAATGAAAAAATGTTTATATGTTAAAACCAAAAATAAAAATCTTGAAGGAGTGTTGGAGAAGGTAAGAATGTTAGAAAAACTATTTTGCAATTGGCGAGTGTTTTGTAAACTCTTTAGTAGGAATAAAAGTTCAAGATCGCAGACGTTTTCACGATGCCGAACTATTATTTACGGAAGACATTGGAAAAAGCTCGCCAAAGAGAAAATGTGAAAAGAAGAATGATTGAAAATGGGGAAGCCCCATATAATCTAATTATGGATATGGAGCTAACTAAGAACAAGCAAACAAGAGATATTTTTGTAAACTTGTTATTCTATAATAAAACTTGTTTTCCCGTAAGTTGAATTTTTTATGTTTTGGTACAATCATTGAAGTTATACTTCTTTACGCCCGTTGTAATCGGGATGGGGTGTCGGTCGAGAAACCGCGTCACGCGTTAGAAATAAAATCCGGAAAGTGCCTTTTTATACATTTTCTCTACAAGACATACCTCAAGAGTCTCTGTGGGTGAGTGGTTAAAGCACTCGACTTATACGCTAGAATCCCTGGTTCGATCCCCGGCTGGGAATTTTTTTTCTCAAAAATTATAGGAAAGTATACGAATATACGAATGGCCAAAGAAGTATAACTTCCACCGTCTGGTCCTACGCAGACCCAATTTTTGTTTTGCAAAACGCTTAGTCTGTAATAGCGCGAAGTTTATATAAATTGTAATTTTTTATACCGGTCGCGGTAAGAAAGAGCATGGTTTCCGAACGAATTGCCTTCAGGATTACATTTGAAACGTTACTGGCTACATTTTAACACGGAAGTACGCGCTTAATTATTCATACATACTATGTATCGCCTACTCCCTCACCACGCTCTGACTTGTGTCTACGCAAAAAGTTTGTGACGCGAGGTTTCAGAAACATAGTCAAGCGAAAATGACTAACGGGCCAATAGAAGTTATCACTTCAAAAATATACTTATTTTGATATAAAGGTTAATCGAATTAAAAGTTTGTACCAGAAACTATTACGAAATACGCTATCTTTTTAAAGTTTTAAAGATTCACTAAATCATTTATATTATATTTATTAATCACCTAATGGTTTTTATCTATAGCCAAGCCGTTTCCAAATATCCTAAGTAACGTTTTGCTGAACCTACTACGGTTAATTATTTTCAGCCCATTTAATAGATCGTGTGTGAGATAACGCCAAGACCGAAATAAGTCATCCTAATTTAATGAGCGTTGTGAGGCGTAAAGGAAATCAATTATCTTGAAATTGGCAAGTTTTCTAAATCTTTGACATTTCATTTTAGTCGATTACATATATATGAAAATTGTGCACAGTACAAATTGTGTCGGTGTACTTACACAACGCGAAGGTTGTAATTGCCGTTAAGTTACAATAACAAATTATGAAAACCAAAAATATAGCAGTCACCAAAAAGAAGTATTTGACTGGTTCTTTCAATTCGGGGTTTTCTGACGAATGTCACATTTATCCGAATGGATTTATAAACAAACAACTAGGAGTCTTGGTGTAACCATAGCGGCGATCATTATTCAGAAATCACTTGACAATTAATTAACTCTTTGGTGTTCGTTTTCTGGGTCCTTATTTCGTTGAGGATGACCAACAGAATGATGTAAATAAATAAAGTACATTATAGGGAACAAGTTATCACGCTTTCTGTAGGAACTAAAAATGATTTTGCGAGAACAAGACTTGCCTTTTGGCAGGATCTGACTGCTATCACAGAGGGAGGGGATCACTTAACTTTTCTACTTTATTCCAGTTATACTGGTAAAGACGTTGTAACAGCGAAATTAAACCGAGCCAGTAACTGTAGCAAACGGGAAGAGTGGCTTTAACCACTGCGCCAACCTGCTCTCTTTTAATGTTAAATTCTTCTATGTAAGTTGTATTTATTAATAATGACTAGACATACCATTATTTCCATTTCCATCGATGTGTTTGGATATTGTATTTTAAAACCCATCATTGCTATTAGTATTTCCTTCTCTAAATTCAATAACAACGTTCAAAAAGTAATTTCCCAAAGGAGAAGTACTATTTTATTGTTTTCCTTCATTTAATGAAACTAACCGTATTTGTAGCCTAATGCAATTCGAATGAAAGCACCAAACAAACACAACGCTAAATTGATATGTTGTTTTTATTGTTTCGACCAGAATATAATAATATTATGTTTGTTGTCGCATTTCCTTAGTGGTTTGATATTTAGTTTTTATTGACACTAGGAAGAAACACGATCTACTTACTGAAATATAGTTTAGAACGGAAGAAGTATTTTACACATTTCTATAAGGGTTGTCCAAAATAACCTGCTCTTACGTGACCACCTTATTAAAATATTACGTGATATTACAAGATAGTATGTGCTATTACAAGATATTACTTTATTGCGAGCTAATACAAGATATAAAACGGTATTACAAGATATTACACGTTATTACGTGCTATTACAAGTTATTACGTACTACTAAACAATATTACGTGCTATTAAAAGTTACGTGTTAATATAAGATATTACGTGTTATTACAAGATATGTAGTGCCATTGTATGATATTACTTGTTATTACAATATATTAGAAGCTTTTCAAAAATATAACGTGCTAATACAAGATATTACGTTATTACGTGATATTATAAAATATTACGTGTAATTACAAGATATGTGTTGCTATTGAATTATATTACTTGCTACTGCAAGTTATTACGCGCTATTACAAGTTATTACGTACTACTAAACAATATTACGTGCTATTA
>JAGFPH010005457.1:27133-41017 GCA_018207615.1 Philaenus spumarius | reverse complement strand
CGAGAAACTTTTGGGAAAATTGCCAGAAGTTAACATTTTTTAATTTTGCAAGCACCTTTTGGGCGGGAAAGATTTTTTAGATTTTTTAAATTTTTTCATTTTTTTTACTTTTGAGCGCGTTTTGTAAGAAAACGGTAAGAGATTGCAAAAAAAATGTTAAATACAAAAGTTGTAGAAAATTGAATTTTAAAGAAGAGATTTTCCGTCAGATTCAAGATCCAATCATCCATTTAGCCACTATTCATCCGAGAAGGGAGGCTCCGCCCAACGTCCTTAAAGCTAGACGATTTCACTCATTCACTAACATTAATTATTAGGCACTTCCCGTAATCGGAGCCCCATCAACCTTATACTTGAATTAAAGCTCTCGACGAGAAAACCTAGGGAAAATTGCCAGAATTTAACTTTTTTTTAATTTTGGAAGCACCTTTTGGGCGGGAACGATTTTTTCGATTTTTTGAATGTCTTCATTTTCCCACTTTGAGCGCATTTAGCAAGAAAACGGTAAGAGATAGAAAAAAATGTTAAATACAAAAGTTGTAGAACATTTAATTTCAAACGAACGATTTTGCATCAAATTTAAGATCCAATCATCCGTTCAGCCGCTATTCACCCGAGAAGGAGCTCCGGCACACAATCCTTCAAATTTCCCATGTTAATCTTATGGAGATAATGTTTAATGAGCTTGAGTCAGCTGCCAAATAAAACAGCTGATTTATGCTCGGTCACCTATGTATAAACGAGCCAACGATTAACGAGATTCTTTAGCGAATTTTCCAACTGCGAGCGAAGCGAAGCAGCCATTGAGGCCGAAGGCCGAGGTGGGGTTGGGACGCGAAGCGTCCAGGGGCAGAGCCCCTAGTTAATCTATATATATAAAATCCAAATACCACTCACTGACTCACTCATCACGAAATCTCAAAAACCACCGAACGGATTGGAATGAAATTTGTTATGTATCTTTCTCTAGGGCCGTTGGTGCTTGCTAAGAAAGGTTTAAAAAAAATCGAAATTTTATGGGGGGGGGGGGGGGTTTGGAGAGGTCAAAGTTACTAAAAACCCCCATAAGAAATACATAGAGTAATATATTTATTGATATATATATTTTTTTTGTTAATAAACATTTAACTTTGATTTTTGTCTATATCCACGCAAGGCCACCTAGAACTATAATATAATATGCTGATGTACTGTTGTTAACAATACATTTGGTAAAATGTTTAAGGTGGTAAGAACTATTGGAATCGAACTAGAATTTTTTAGTTATGGTTTCTCTATCTTAGAATATTAATAAATACAAAGACATCGAAACATATTCCGTTAGTTTAATTTCTAAACTTGTTTCTTACTACATTCGTGAAGCAACAAAATGTAAGAACTAAATTTAATAAATTAAACTGGTTAGAAAAGCACAACCGCCTCAGCTATAATTGCTGAATGAATTTCTTCAGATCCATTTAGGTTATTGGATTCAGGGTGGATACGGTCTTCATGGATGCTGCAAGTTATTGGCAGGGGGAAGACGACGTAGTTGATGTAATGAAAGTAAAGAGGATCTCATTAAATTAGCAAAGCCCAACACATTCTTGTAGGGAGAAGCATGTTGCGCATTAATAAAAGGCAATTGTACTACATTCACGCATTGTTGGAAGCAGCAAATATTCCCACCGGCAGATTTTAATTAGTGATTGATGAAAAACGTATTGTGAAATTTCATTTCTTATTGAGTTTACAAATAACTGGTATGGTTTAATATTTAACAAATTAAGACTATATCGTTAATCTTACCTTAAAAAATAGTTATTTGTGAAGAATAATTACCTGCTTCTAAAAGTTAGTATCTATGGTACCAAATGTAACTGTATTCCAGAAAAGTGTTTTGGTTCAGTATAGGCTTAGCCTTAAGGGGATTCCCTACTGAAAAATAACCATTTTCCAAAAAAAAAAAAAAATCATTTTTTCTTTTTTTCCTGGTTCTATAGTTTATAAGGTTTAAGAAAAACATAATATATGCCACAAAAGTTCTTTATATCAATGTGAAAAATTTATTGAAAGCAAGCGCGCACCTACTTTCGGTCGAGTTGAACTTCTTTATGTTTTCTATTTGGACTAAAAAGATTTTTTATTTTTTTAAAGTATAGTTGCAAAGAAGGACAACAATGTTTATTGTTAGGCTTTGAATGCCTCCAATATGTAAGTAAAACATACCTTGACTACAAATACAGTTTGTGCAAGTTATTCCCTTCTATGGCTGCTAAAATAACTAATGGAATCTTTAAACGCGATTTCCCGCAACTTTTCAATATTGATATTTTTTACACAAAAGTTCTTATAACTTTTTAACTGCTAAAGCTAGACTGATGAAATTTTTACCACATCTTTAGTAGGTAATAATGCAACTTTTTGGGTATTTTTATTCCTCTAGGACAAATACAAGAGTATTTTTTTTTTTAAATGTGTAAATCACAAATTTGTTTTATATATATATTTTTTTGTAAGGTCATAACTACTAAACTTTTAGTGGTAAGAATATGACTATACCCAAAATTTTAGTGCTTTTTATATACTTTAAAACAAGATATCAAACATCCAAATTGGTTCAGTAGTAAAAAAGTTATAAGAGATTTAAAAAAACATACTTTTTGTCTAAAAAAAACGAAAAAAACACAAAAAGGTATGTAAAATATATTTGTTTGCCAATTCCTATAAGTGTAAACAACTTTTTATATTCTAATGAATGTATAAAAAAATAGTTCATAATTAAAAAAGGCCTATTATAGAAAACCCCTATTTTCAGTAGGGAATCCCCTTAAGTTGTGATAGATCCAAACCAGCTGTTTTATTTTATGATACGTAACAACAGATGTTTGAATTATAATACAGTAAGCCCTTTTCGTTGATTTTGCCTTTGTGTTTGTTTTTACTTTACATAATCTGAAAAAGCTTTTGGTTGTAAACATAATTAACTAATACTAATTTTGATATGTTGGTTGCCATGGTAATTAATGTAAATGCATTCAATTAACGTGCGTTGGTCCACTTATGGGCCACACCTACTGTGCGTCCGGGCTTTAGTTGGCAGTACAGGACATGTGGGAGGTTGCAGGCCTACTCCCCGTCCTGAGAACATGCGACTGTGGCTAGTTCACTTATGGGCCACACCTACTGTGCGTCCTGGCTTTAGTTGGCAGTACAGGACATATGGGAGGTTGCAGGCCTACTACCCGTCCTGAGAACATACGACTGTGGCTAGTTCACTTATGGGATACACCTACTGTGCGTCCGGGCTTTAGTTGGCAGTATAGGACATATGGGAGGTTGCAGGCCTACTACCCGTCCTGAGAACATGCGACTGTGGTTAGTTCACTTATGGGCCACACCTAGGCAGAATTGTGTTGCCATTCCTAATCTTTTTATTCAAATCAACAGTTTTATCTGCTACATTGCTGGAAGTGAACCGCCATATGTGGACGATTTTCAACCCTTAAAGTTAATTAAGTATTTTGCAAAATCCTTTCTTAGCGCACCTCTGCATAGTGGTACGACGGTATCTTGAAAATTTTACGTTTTTAGCTATCATAGTTTTGGATGTACGTTGATTATTAATTATTCAGTCAGGACTTCACCTTTTATATACATACAGACGCTCAATTATTTATTCATTATTAAAATATTCACTGATGTCAAAGAATCTGTTACAACAGTTGAAAAAAAGGATCTTTTTCAGGGAATATATTAAATAAACGAAGAAGTTAAATGTGTTCTTTGAAAAATTAAAACAATTTTTAAGGGTCGTTAATGTATATTTTATCCTGACGAAATTTTCCGAATGCATAAATAAATAAGTTGAGTGCTAAAATCTTGAATTTTTGAAAGTTTTTATAATCTCAAAGGGAACATTTGATGGAAAGAATATATTTGCTTACCAAGTATATGATAAATATTAAGCTTCTCTCAGAAAAAAAAAAACATACTGCTATACACTTAGGGCTCGGCACTCTACATTCAAAACGGCGAAGTTGGGTACCAATTTCAATGTTTAATAACCAAAACATACCTTCACTATTAAGCATATTTTTGTGTTGTTTTTGTCAAAAAACGAAAGCTGTATTTTTTTTCTTAAAGTAAAATAGATTGTGGGTGTTGATTGCTAAGGGGTTTTTGCAATATCTCTTTTTGCAACTGAGTAAAAAATTAATAAAGTTTATTATTTTTTACTATTTATATCATACGTTTATGAAAACAACAACACGGTTTTTGAAAATGTATTTGGCAATCAACATCCGCATATGACAGTACTTCAAAATGAAACCAAATTTTTAAATTTATTCCACGAATTAACGGAAAAAATGACTTATTCTGTAGCATTGCTCTTATGGGAATCAGATTCAATATGGCGGACAGGGTAGCGCCCCCTTAATTTACATCACCCCTACACTAGTAATAATAGGCCTAAGCTGATCTTAAAAACATTATTACGCTAAATGTATATCAACAGCTATAAAATGATTACACCAATCTTAAACTAAACCTATACAGAATACATAGTAATAGATTATTATCCGGATGTACAGACTAACTGAATATTTAGGCCAGTCGAAACTACTCGTGTTTCTGCTCGTGTTCACCCGTCTTGGGCTTGTCGAGGACTTCCTCGACAAGCCCAAGACGGGTGAACACGAGCACTTGACTCGTTAGCCAGGCTCTAGAAAGAATCACCACACACGATATTATTGGTCTCTGGACCTAGCTCGTACTTCAGTAGCGAAAGTAAGTCTGTCGAAGCAGGTTGCTGCAGCTGTTGTAGTATTGGATGAGTTCGGTGTGTTTGTGAAGAAGAAACCGAAAGATAGGGAGTTGTGTAAAAAGAATTGGCTGTTAAACTATTTGAGAACGCTTTCCCCTATGAGTAGTCAGCACAGCGAACCTGCCACGGACACGTCAACTCACGATACTCTTCTATAAACCTGGTCAAAAAGTCAAGGCTCGTAAATGTTCTCGACTCCATCATTGTTCGTTCTGTGTCCTAACTCAGGCTAACTCACACTGACTGATGTCGCGATATGTGTAGATGAATGAGTTCGGCTTGGATGCGCCATACACTTGCGCGCCCACAGCCGAGCCGGACAGAAGTTCCTGTCGAACCAAGCTTGGCTCTGCCAATTCTGGCCAAGAAAAGCTCGTCATGAGCCATATACTTGCGAGTTTGGCTCTTATAAACGCGAGCCCAATAGGCTCGCGAGTGAGACTTGTATGTTTACGGCGGGCTTAAGTTATGGTCTTGGACTAAAATATCTCCGCAGATCTTGCGAAATAAGAGGCGACTGTTGCAATCAGCTTTTGATAGCCTTACCTTTTAGCTAAAATCATCTTCCCAGAAATATCTGCGGAGATCCACTATCTTAGATTTGTCTGTGGTTAAACATTAAAAATTTAACTGTTTGGAATGTTTAGGTTGATTACAGACTAAACACCATGAGGTTGTCAAATTTCGAGTCTCCATATTCACGGGAAGTGTTTCTTAACCATTGAACGCATTATGACGTACCCCGCACGTCAATGCATTTCTATTCTAACTGTGGTTTGACGTACTCTGAACGTTCATTGGAGTATTTACTTAAATATTGTAGTAAAATGTTTCCAAATAATTGAAAACCAAAACACAGATAACTAGTCATGTAGTGTCAGCGTTAAAGCGAGTTAACCACTGTTCCTTTACTTCCTCCCTCTTACCACAAAAGCCAGGGTTTGGTTGTGGTCTTTAGGTAACACGAGTAAGGGTTATAATTGATTTTGTGGGTCTGTGGGTAGTAAAATCTACACTTTTAGAACCTCTGTATGTTTTGAATAGTTTGTTGTGCATCTCTTTAAAGTTTTGTATGTAATATCATATGGTAGTCTTTAATCTAAGTTTAAGTACATAATTTTATCATTAATGGTCAGCTGTAGTGGTGGCCATCTTGGATTTTAATCCCATAACAGCAATGTTAAATTAAAAACCATTTATTTTGTATCATAAAAATTGTTTGCAAGGTCTCATTTTAACCACAATCACAATGCGCATCCGTTTTACGTTTTAGATTTATTTAAATCCGGTTCATTTGTTATTTTTTAAGCACCAAATTTGAATTTGTTTCCACACGAAATTAAAAATTTTAAATAGCAAGCTGGATCCGCAATTTTATAAAGAATGATTAGTGTTTTCTCACCACGCATTTGCAAAAGATAGTTTTATAAAATGGTTTTAAATGAGTCAATGTCAAAGCGTTCAGCTGCAATAAACGTCACTGTATGGGTACTGCTATAGGGTGAAGCGCTGGAGTTGCAGGTTGCTTTCTCTTTTGCTGGAGCAGAGTCTTAAGCCCCGGTTTCTAAGACCACGTCGAGCGTCTGACGCGATTGTTGAACGTGATGACCACGTCAACGCTAGAACAGAGTGAATGCAAGAGCATTGGCGTGGTTTCTTAGACCACGACCGGCTGCCGACGTCGCGTCAGCTTTTCGAAGGTCATGCGTGATATCTCAGCGTGGAACGCTCTGGATAGGTCTCAGTCTATTCTGGCGTGGTTTCACGGCGTGGTTTCACTGCGCAATATACTGCTTTTAATTTCTTTAAGCAACTTGTTTTTGTAATTGCTGTGAAATATTTAGCTGTATTAACTTATTATTTTATTGTGTATTACTGTACTAAGCATTATGGAGTCTAAGGTTTTCACGAGTGAATTGGATGATAAGTTGATAGATCTGGTTCAAAATAATCCAGTTCTCTACGATTTTTCCTAAAAAAAAACTAAAAAGATGCCATGGGAAAAAACAATATTTGGAAACAAATTTCCGAGGAACTTGGGAGAGAAAGTATGTTTTTAACTGTATTGTTTAAACTGTGAACTAACAAAAATCAAATATTAAGCCTTACCTAAAAACCAAAGATGAAACATCGTGATGCACAGCAATGGTACGCAATGGTAGGCCTACATACTACATGGTGCAGCCAAAGGGAAACATCATTTTTCACTTTTTCTTGTGTAGAAAAAATTAAAAGTTTTTACTTTATTATTAAATGAGATACTTCAAAAATAAATTACATACATTTTTAAAGGAAGTTTACAGATTTTAAATTAAAAAAATTTTTTTACATCTTCGTTAAAAAAAAGTTTACAGCTTTGGGATGCCATATTTGTTAAAGATATTATAAACATTTCCTTAACTATGTAAAAGGTCAACGGGAAGTCTGAAAATCTTCGGTATCCCTTCACAAAACAAACTATTCTAATGGTACCATTTTTAAAGTTTTCCTTGTAGCTATTTCTCAATTGTTGTAAAAGAAAAAAACGTTCAATTACTACTCGATGTTGGTATCTTTGAAAAGCACATTAGTTTAATGATAAATTTAATAGACTCAAACTAAAAATATACAGTGATGCAAAATTAATTTAATGATAAGAACTTACGTTTGCAATACAAAGGGTTCAATTTAACAAAAACTTTTAAAGGTTTGATAAAAATGTTTGTCTGATCACTTTCGAAAAAGAAAAATTGTTTGATCACGTACTTGACGATTTAGTCACTTTTCTGAATGGCATTCAGCTGCCAATTCACAGAAATCTTTTCACTGCAAAAGAAGTCTTTAAACTTTTCTCGTACGTAGTAAGCCAAACGTGTTCCTTTTCTTCCTGTTGTTAGCTCTCTTATAGGTATCAAATTTTCTGTAGGTAGAAGAAGTTTATCTTCGTCTTGGTTGGAGCAACGAATTTTTGCCACTCTAAATAAATTGTGGAAAACATCCGCAGCTAGAATCAGATTGTCAACAGTTTCAGGAGTGATAGCAATTTGTGTAAAAAATACTGGGATAGGATCCCAAATACATTTTCACTGTACCGCCATGCTCGACAATGTCTGTAGATGAATACAAACCATACACCTTAACCTAAAAATTACATATTTTTCAGAGGCAAGTTCCAAGCTATAAACAGAACTAAGTTTTACTATGAGTGTAGGCCTATGTGCGTTTAAACACTTTTTCTAATGGAATTGAGCTGCCAATCCACTGAACAATTTTCATTGCAAAAGAAGTCTTTAAACTTGTCTCTTACACTATAAGCTAACTGAGTTGCTTTCCTGCCAGTTGTAGCAACATCATAATTCTGACACTCGCAACTATATTTGAGGTCTAGTTGCTTTTATAGAGCAAGAAATAGATTCGCGCCGTCAAATACGAGCTTTTTACAAACCAGTATCGCGTTGAATCACGGCGTGATGTAAGTAACTTCGGCTTCACCGACTTGCCGCTCTTGAACATCACGGCGTAGTTATCACGGCGTGGTTGTCTCAGCGTGGTCTTACAAACCGAGGCTTTAGGGGAGCGAAGTTATGAAAGTTGAAAAACAGTGCAATCGGGTTCATTTAATATACGCTCTCGTTACGTCAGACCGGAACCTAGCTTGGCATCGACGTAACTAATATCGTCTGTACTCACTATCTAAACAAGTGTTCGATTTAGTCTCGCCATCTTTGAATGAAAATTCCCTAACTGGGGCTTTTAAGATATTTTATGAAATACCAAGCAGAAAAATTTCAGCCTCTTTCAGGCGGTTGATGAAAATATAACATCAATCAAGAACAAGGATGAATTTGAAATTTGTTTAGTAGCATACAGATAACTTAAAAATGAAATTAAACAACCACAAGGGTAAAAATACACATTTAGTAATTTCTGTTAATACTGCTAAATACTTGGGAATGTCACTTAATGTCAAGCTATACTGGAAGGAGCATGTCAAAAAGAAGAAGGTAGGAAAATGTACTGGTTACTTGGGAGAAACTCAGAATTGAATCTTCACAACAAACTGGTTCTCTACGGGCAAATATTGATATCAGTGTGGATTTTTACAGATATGGGGATGTAAAAAGAAGACAAATGTTAACCCTTTGGCTCCCGACATCCAATTTTTCATATGTTCCAAAAATCCCAACCATTATCAGTTAAGTATCTGCATGAAATCCCAGGCTTAATTCAGCAAATTTTCAGTGTTTTGCAAAAAATATGTATTAAATTAAATTAGTGATCAATTTTGATAATTTAAAAAAATTTTGTTTCGAATGAAATGTGTAAGGTAGTACCTTTTAAAAATAAGTGCAAATTCATGTTAGATATGAAATTTTTTAAATTGTTACATGAAAAAAAAGAATTTTAAATTTTGTTAACTTTATTCTTGAAAATGACACAAGAAAAAAATATCTAGAACAATTTTGTCCACACAACATATAATTTTACACTTAAAAATGAAAAAAATCCTCAAATTTCATTAGATACATTATATTGAAAAATTACAGAGTAATTATTTTTTTTGTAAATTAGGCTAGCAACTACGTAACCAGTTTTGTGGTTAGTTGTACCTATATAGTCATAAGAATATACACGTCACTAACAAGTGAACGTACTCTCTTCATAATCACAATTCACTACAAAAATAACTAAAAATGCCAAAACAATTACGTACTGCAACATAATATATGGGCACAATCAAAGACAACACACAAATAAAGCTATTTACCATCTTACAGAAGACAAAATCACAACCACGTATAAGACAATTATCTTCGTTGTAGTGAACATAGAGGTAATTTTTAACGTAATTAAAGATCATAGAGGTAAATAGAACAGTTCTTTCTTATTCTATTGATATATAATAAACATAGATTCACTAATGATTTGTATTTTATATGATTTTTTTTCTGAACGTCCGAAAATTCGGACGTTGGGATTCAACGCACATACACGCAACTTCCGAATTTTCGGATATCGGGATTCAGCTGACATACTGACAATGTCCAAAAAATCGGACGTCGGGAGCCAAAGGGTTTTAATATCATACAAGCATTTCAGAATAAGGTTCTGTGGAGTATTGTTAATGCCTGTGGTCCATGCGCAATGGCAATCTTCATCGTGATCTCAAGATGAGCACCATCGCAGAAGGAATCAAGAGGTATGCAGAAAAGCACTAACACAGACTTCTCAACACAAGAATGATGAAATGAAATGTATACTCAACTACTCTGGTGAATTACGCTTGAGAAAAGGACGAAGCCTTTAGAACTTTGTTAAGTGCATGTAATTAATTACACACGGACAGGGTGTACACACACTTATAAGGATATTGCAGCTTATAAGGATACACACGCATGGGTGAGTGATATTCCAGCAAACAGTGACAATTAATGTGAAGTGTATATTGCCAGATATGCTCTCATACCTAGTTGTAATTAAAAGTAATAAATACTAAGAAACAATAGAAAATTGTTCTGGTTTTTTATGTCTTTCGTTTATCAATCAAGTTTTAAGATATTTTATGAAACAAGATGATAAATAAATAATTCGACCACGCAGCTGAACCGCTGATGTGAGTTGAACAAATTTCCAAAATTAAGTTTATAAGCTTATGTTTTAGGATTTCATCCAACAATTTGTGAAATAGGTTTATTCACGACGGTGCTGAATAGCTGCAAAATGCTTCGCACGCTTTTCCGCGTATTGGGAGTATCTTCAATACAGAAAGCATTGCGTGCTTCGCACGCCATTCCACGTATTGTGAGTATTTTCAATACACAGTACATTGCGTGCTTCGCACGCCAATCTCCGTATTGGGAGTATTTTCAATACACTGTGCACTGCGTGCTTCGCACGCCATTCCGCATATTGGGAGTATCTTCAATACACAAACCATTGCGCCAACCCCACGATAAAATCCACCACATGGCTTTGAACCGTGTACTTTTATGGTATTTTACGTTTTGATCGATTTTGGGTGAACCAAGCGAGCTATAAGGTCGCGTAAAAAAACAAAATGTGGAGAATAACATCCTACATTTATATTTGTAGAACAACTCTAAAACACATTTATTCTCGTAGGAAAAATCTACGAAAATATATTTTGGATTTTTTGGCTAACGAACTCGTCCGAGACAACCAACATGTGTACCAAATCGGATTTAAAATGCGGCCGCTAGAGTGCGAACACACACACACACACACACACACACACACACATATATATATATATATATATATATATATATATATATATATATATATAGCCTATATATACATATGATTTTTAATGACATCCCAAAATGTGTTCTGGGGACCATGATCGATGCTCATTTGCTACTCCCGACCTTGGGTCTTACCTTAAGGGCCACTGCAATAGCTAGTTTTTCTATGGAAATTCGCTAATAACACCTTTAAACCCTTAAACAACAATGCCAAACTTTGTATGTGTAAAGTACATACAGTGTGCGTAGAAGCTGCGTGACGCACTAATCCAACCTGTCAGATATCGTGAACTAACAAAACGCCAAAGGGACTACCTTTGCCCAACAGGGTCTCTTTGTACATATCAAATAATTGGGCAGCCATTTTATCCTTTGTTTCGGTCCAACGTTAAATTTTAACAATCGTTTCTTTTACAAAGGTTCAACATGATTTACTCTGTTAGTTAAAAAGAGAAAAATAGTTAAGCAGTAAAACTGTTTTTGTAAAGAACCTACTTGGCTGAGTTCAGATTGGCTTTGTTATACCTTCTACATTTATTATATTATAGCTGTTTTAGAATCAAATCACATTGAATAACATAAAATAATTAGACAAGGCAACTGCACCGCTGACGCGAGTTGATCGAATTTCCAAATTTAAGTTTATATGGTTTAGGGTTTCAACCGTTTATTTAGGAAATTGGTCTTCTCTCGAAGGCGAAGAATAGCTGTTTGCGTGTACATATTATCATTGTATTTGGATAACCTAATAGAACTCCGATACAATGCAATATTTCAATCCACTTTAAATTCGACGATAGTGGCGCGATCTATTGGGGAAACGACGGAAGCGGTGTGTATCACCAATGCTACCAATGATTTCTCCCTAGCACTACCTCGCGGCGCGATCATGCAATATTTTCCCGACAACCTTTTTTTCGGCACACAGCCGCCGTATGCATGCATGATCTATTTTATTATTCATGATCTTTGGTATTATATTAGTAGAATTTGTTCGCTCCTCAGCTTCCAACATCGACCCTTGCTTCCTTGCGGCCTCGGACCAGAAACTGCCTCCACTTGGATTCGAACAGGGTACTTTTTGGTCGAATTCGGGGAAACTAGACGGTGTCGTGCCATCTCGTCCAGGTGCTGCCTCGTCCAAGTGCCATCTCGTCCAGATTCCACGAACGTAGGGTGGTGGTTTAATTCTCTACCCGCCAACTAGTGCCATCTCGACCAAAAACCTATGCTATTGTTTACTTGACAGGTCAGCAAAAACTATTGGAACGTATAATTCTTTTTATTAAGCTTTGTCAAATAGTGTCTTTAAATTTGGTCTTGAACAGACCCGTCTTCGAATTTTTAATGCGAGCTTTCACCAAAAGATTTACAAATTTATTTTGCATTTTTAATAACATCACTTTTTTATTTGTCCGCCAAAAAGTCATACTTTTGAAAATTCACAAAACCCCCGTTTCAGGATTTACTGGGTTGTATATGACTATTTATGACACAGGGATGGAATCTATACATAATTAATTTGCTAGGGGTTATTTTGTGAGTAGAACTCCTCCTAGAGTTTTTAACCGATTTTGATGTTTTTGGTGTCATTTTACAGAGCTCACTCTGAAGTTGTGCTTCCCTTAAAATGAGCTCAATGTATGTTAAGGGCTTCGCCCCAGTGGCCCTCAAAGTTGCCATGTTAATCTTATGGAAGGTCAATCTGTTCGTATGAAAAGCTTAAAACAGCTGATTTTGATCAACAGCTGATTTTGATCAACAACTGATTTGGATCAAAAACTGAATATAATTTTAGGTTAGGTAAATCAAGCAATAGCGAAGCATTGCCCGGTCCACTAGTTGTAATTAATCCGTTAATTTCGTGACTTCCATATTTTCTAGTTTCATACTATTTAAACCCCCCTAAACGCTCTTTGCGTTTATATGAAAATGCTATAAATCATATACAATCGTGTTAAAACTCGCCTTGTACGTAATACAGGGAGAAAACTAATCTTCTTGCGGGTGCTCCTTACCAAGGCTCCAGGTTGGGCAGTTCAACAACAGTCTGTTCCAATGTTGCACCCCAAGGTTTGTAGAATATGAAGCCGCTTGTATACAGGGTGTCCCCGAACTCTCTGGACCCCTATTGTGGATATGTTCCTGGGAAGAAGACAAACATATTTCACAATATAAACATGGGTCTACGGGTCTTATTTCTTCGTCTGTCTGTATGTGTTTTTTACAAAATACTTAATATTTTTGGAAGTAGGAAGGATATTGAGCTCAAACTTTGTACAATTATTTTTTTGCGTAACCTCTTATCACTGTACGAAAAATTAGAACATTATTTTAAATATTTTCAAAATGGCGGCCGTTTATAATTTTTAATGTTAAATATCTCAAAAACCACTAACTTTGAAAAAAAATTACAAGAGACAAAAAAGTTTACGTTTTTAAAGACAAACACAATTGTTATTTTTTTATTTTGTCTGTAGCTCAAAGGATAACAGAGATATTGTCAAAAAAAAGGAAAAATGTATTTCTTGGTAGTTGTCAACAACACCCTGTATAACAGAATTATTTGACATAGATTACAAATAAAAATCTGAAAATATTCAAAGCTGCCGTTAGGCTTTGTCATGAACCTCCGGCTACCTGCGTTGCGTTCCTTAACCCTTTTAAAGTTTTTACGTGGAAGAGATGGCAATAATTAGAGTGTTTAATCAACTGTAAAACTGAGCTGGAAGAGATGGCAATTTTTTCTAGGAAATTGGATGTTGGACGAGATAGCACTGGGACAAGATGGCACTGGGACGAGATGGCACTGGGACGAGATGGCACTGGGAC
>JAGFPH010005457.1:0-27123 GCA_018207615.1 Philaenus spumarius | reverse complement strand
GGACGAGATAGCACTGGGACGAGATGGCACTGGGACGAGATAGCACTGGGACGAGATGGCATTACATCAACTAGATGGGCTATAAAGTCGAGTAAAAATATAATGTGCATATTAATCTTCTGTAGGCTATATATATATTTTTCGACATAAGGCCTTAAAAAAATTTCACTTTAGTATGAAAAATCTAAAACAAAACTCGTCCGACTTATAAAACCATCTTGTGTACCAAATTTGCTAATCGAAGTGTCATAAAATGATGCCGTTATAGTGCGAATGTATATACTGTATATATAATTTCTAATGACACCCTAAAACGTGTTCTGGGGACCACGATCGGTGCTCATTTACTACTACTGACCTTAGGTCTTGCATAAGGGTTACTGCAATAGCTCATCTTTCTTCATCTTTGAATCGGCTATATTTTGTTCTTGTCATTTAAAAAAAATTCTGTACCGAATGGATAAAACCTTTGATTAGAGACCTTAATGAAGGTCCATAATCAAAGATAGATCATAATAGTACTTAATTAAAACTATGAATAATTATCCATTGAAAATATTTACTATCAGCTGTGACGAAATATAAAGAGTATAAGTACCAAAATCCTAAATTTGTTATCATATTTAATTTAAGGTTTAAAGTTATCATTCGTAATTTAAAAAAGTACGTGTCAGTTGTACGTGGGGAGTGGTGTTATCAAATTCTAAAAATATTAAAAACTAAAAAAGCAAATTTCTTTCTTAGAAACATTGATGAAATCATAATGAATCTACATTGTATGGGTTTTCAGTTGTAAATTAGGAAAAATGTTCAAAGAAACCAGGAGACAACTAAACTTTAGGATATTACCAATAAATTACATCAGGTCAGTAAGCAGACAAATCTATAATGATATCGATAGACATTTTATCACTAGGCCTACTAGAAGTGCTATTACTAGTTGTCCATGGGTTGTTATTAGGTTATTACTAAATTGCCTACGGTTTGAATTAATTGTTAAAATGAGAAATGCAATCAAACATTTCTTTATACAATTTTCTAGTCTTGGATTGTTATTCCACGAAGGTTGGTATTACCACACCTACTTTTTTCTATTCTGTTTGTTCGTGAGATTATGTCTAAGTCATTGAAGGTTCTCACTGAGGTAAGGTGGCACTTTATAAGCTAGAGATCCGCAGCCACACTGCAAATGTTCGTATTTTCTTATTCACTATGCAGAAACGACTTGAATGCGCTACAGAGCTTTGCCTTCGTGCTTCAAGCACTCTGAAAAGCAAAGCCCTTATTCTAAACTTCTGCTAATTTCTATACATTTTTACTGCATAAGAACTTTTAGTTCATACAATAAATTTGAATTATATTTTTATTTTGTCATTTATCTTAAAAAAAGTGGAACTGAAAAGAATGTTTTGTAACCAATACGCTGTAGGGGAGAGCGGGGTAATACCGTGCACAGGGTTTTTAAATTTCCTAGAAGAGGTAATGAGGGCTAGGAAGTGCTGCTGCTTAGCGGGAAGAATACGAAACAGATCAAGGCTTTTGGGGAGCTTGTAGCCTTACGCGAGTTATCTGTTATCAGAAATTCATTCTTGTTCTGGCACACACATATGAGATACTGCTATGTTGTGTATTTGATGATTTGCTGAGTTCCCAGACCAGTCTCGTCTCCAAAAGTGAAGAACTCTGAAAGTGGACGTAAATTCTTGCATCTTGTTGGTTGCTGTGAATATCTGGCTTGAATGAAGTCTCAGATAAAATTTATCAAACTTTTATATGAGTTAGGTTTTGTTAACTTAGGTTCGCCTGGTTTAGTAGCTTAGTATTTTTGTCACTTTCACTACCTTGTTCAATTAGTACTTAGTATTAGTGGAACTGCCTGGGCAAGTGAATAGAAGCCGATCCTATTTACTTAGCGACCTACCAGAATTTACTAAGAACTCGTTGCTTGCTGATAGTGTGAACAGCCACGACAAGTGTTTAGTAACAAATTGAAGTGAAAACGTAGCTTGAAAGGTGGAATTACGAAACAACTATAAAATTCATCCAGGGTTTGTTAAAACCTACGAATGTTCATTGAACCAAAAATCGGCAATATATAAAAATAAACATGCGAGAGAGGTTGCATACCGAAAATTTGATAAATAAATGCATATTACTGGTGGTGAGGGGGGAGGTGGATTTTTAAATGAGAACGCTTCGCTCAACTTATATTACCAGGAAAAGAAAAAGATACGAAATTCAGTATGTCCAGCAAGTGGAAGTGATACTGTACATACGTACCTACCGTGGTACCAGGTAATTGATAGTTTGCTGAAAGATGTAGATGATAGACGCATGACTGTAGACAATGTAAGTAAATGAAAGACGAAAATTACAGAGTACGCTCTAATTTTATTTCGATAGTGTTGCACACCTCGTATTGGTGATTCGTCGTTGAATCGCGTATGCAACTTTTTGTAACAAAACATTAAACTGATCTGTTGAGATTGTCATACAAATCTTGTTCACCTTGATCTTCGGTTGCTATCTCTCTTAGCAGTTGAACCGAATTGCTTAAATTATCTCTGCACAGCAACCACTGTCTTATCCATACACGGGTTTTTAAGCTTCTCTTTCAAGTTCGTGTATCTTCACTGTTAAAGCAATGTTTGAATCAATGCTCGAAACAAGGCAGAGATACGGATGTCGGGTCACTAATACCAAAGTGAAAACGGTCACTTCTCACTTGTCACTAAGCAGCTTAGTTTGACAAACACCAAGCATTAGCTACTAAGCTCGTGAACCCGGTATTAGGTTAGGTTAGGTTCATGTTCTTCCAGCCATTGTTGATTTGGAAAGGCTAACTGTTCCAGACTATGGTGACAGTTTGGCTTTTTTCATATTAGTGGTACAAGTAGAAAATATAAATCAATTTAAAATTTATTATTTTGAAAACACCAGTTTTAATATTCTTACTACAAGACTGCCAACAAAACTGGGCCTAGTTTGAGTAGTAATTTAGGAATATATTAGCCCAAAAATGAAATATTATTATAAAAAAGTTTAGAAAATAAATCAAAGAATTGAACTGTAAAATTGTAGATTCTTATTTTATAAACGTATTTCACTTAGTTTTACTTGAATCACAAAATTAGATTGAACGAATAAAACCTCTCACGTGCCAAGCCTATACAATATACCATGTGACTCGACTGTTAGAACAACGCTAGCAAAGCGTGAGAACGGCGAGTATTGAATTAAAAAAAATCTGTATTTCCCAGGACTGTACGAATAAAATCGTAACAGTAAATGTGAAATAAAGATGTAACTACACGAAATAAAGATTGAAGTTTTCCCTACAAATCGATATAAACATATCTACGCAAATATATCGAATTTTAATAGATATCAAATGCAAAATGTGCTTTTTCATTGGTTGAAAACTGTAAAATTGCAAGGGTTTACAGAAAACTATATATTTTCGGAACTATAAGAGTGACGTATGATTGGAGGGCAGTTTTAGAAAGTTAAAATCTTGAGGAATCCAAAGGTATCTTTATACTATTTCCGAAACAGTTGTGTCGATTGATATTGAGCCTTAGAGAAGTAACCTGTTTGTGTAATTTCCTATTGTTTTCTCGTGCGGCATTAATTGATTTAGAAAACTACGATTTTAAAACGATGATTACATATGTAAATATATGTTTAAGAACAAATTTGTAAATAGAAAAATTAATAAATATAATCGAGCTTGACTCGTAAGAAATATTATTTCTAAAAGTAAAAATAAAAATAAACACAATTCTCACAAAAAATACGTTTATTCGTCAAACGCGTTTCAACTACAAAGTCGTTATCCTCAGTGACAAATGAGCTACAAATACATTATAACTGGTTTATAAAAGTTATAATTTAGTTGTAGCTCATTTGTCACTGAAGATGACGACTTTGTCGTTGAAACGCGTTTGGCGAATAAACGTATTTTTTGTGAGAATTGTGTTCATTTTTATTTTTACTTTTAGAAAAATTAAAGTATAAATTATTTCCATTCCAAAGTTTTTTGTTTTATTGCACTTAGATGGTCTTTAGTGGATGAAATATTCAATACAAGTAGAGTTGTCAATTGAGAAGCTTTAGAACTTCGCCAAACGCTATGACTGCTCACTTTGAGCAGTGAAACACTTGTAGGGTAAGAAAATTGTGTTTACGGTCTTTTTCACCTTGCGTTATAATACACATCGTACTAACGTGTTTCGGACGATGTTTTTAAACTTAGTTGCGAAACCTTTTAAAATGAATTGTTGTTTTTAAATGCTATATGTGCTTTAGTAACGAAGCATAACTGCAAGATTATAATAAAAGGTTTTATCAAGTAAAAAATCGTTATTTTACGCATTTTTGGAGGTTAAAAATAATAAGTTCCATGTTTTCAAGTCGCACGTAAAAAGTATAAAGCATTTTAAACAATTTTAAGTCGTTTCCCCGATTATTCGTTTATAAATGGGATACGCAACACGAGATTACGATCTCGAAATGCATATTTCAACCGCCTGAAAACTGAAAAACGATTTGACATTAAGAACGTGTGAACATATTACCTACCAGGCCCCTTTTTTCATTTATAAGTATAATAAACAAAATAGTTGGTATTTGTTTATTATTTTATCTTACCTAAATATATTCTTAGCTGTCTTATAAACGAATAAGCCACATTGTACAGTTATTTGGTTTTAATTTTCTTGCTAATAAGTTTTGTTTTTTATTCACAATTTTAACAGTTAATAATCTTGAGCACAGTTATATTTACCATAATTACAAATTTGTTTTATTTGAGCTCTTAAATCTCGGGTTTAGGATTGGTGGTCTATTAAATATGCAATTTTATATTACAGTATAACTTAAACACTAACATAAATACAATGGTTAATTAATTCAAGTATTTGAAAGTCCAAAAAGTATATACAATATTAAAGTTTAAACGTTTATAGGTGTTTTTATTCACTGTTAAATTTTTAATAAAGTTCAAAAATACAAATTTGCCAGTTAGGCTTAAGTAGGTTGGATATTACCTTATATCTTCTTATTATGGGCTTTCTTAATAAATTTTGGGTATATTTTACTAGATTATTATTGTATTATATTTGCTCCTCTTCAATATAATTTCTTTAAATATCAATTCAGCTTTTCTTTTATTTAAATATTTTCTGGATCGCTTAAAATATGTCCTTTGCCTTCAATAGTTACTTCCGAACTGGTAATAATTGACTTTTTTAATTTTTCCCCTAGTAATGAAACAACAACACTGCCTTCCGTGTATTATGTTCGCAGCTCATGTCAGAACTGGCATTAGTTTTTTTATTACTGTACTTATAAGCACTTAAAATATATTTATGGTTGTTTTATGTTTAGTACACTTGTTTTAATAATAATTTGATAATATTTGTCCATTTTTATAATGATTACACTGTTTATCTAGTCTTTTACATTTTATAGCAAGAGTAGTGCCATCTCTTCTGGTCTTTGCGCTTATGTTAGGGATATAGACAAACTTTTCTGCCAGGTAAGGCCCATACTATACGGACCGAATAAACGCGACCGAATGTCGGCGTCAAGCACAGCCGAATATCAGGTGACTATACGAGCAGATTTTTTCGGCGCCGAATCTGCGCTGAATTTCGGCGTGATATGCTATACGAGCGTTTTTTTTCGGCGAACGTATTTATTTAGTATCAAAATGGACGTGGAAGAGATAGTTTGTGTCGGTGCATTACATTTGCTGGGTTGCCTGGATGATAGGGTCTATGTTTAAGATTGAAAGACGTTGGTCAACCCATCCACTTTTGGCGAACAGATTAACTACTGGGCAGTTTCACATTATGTTTAACAAACACAGGCAATATACAGACAAGTTTTTTCAATACTACAGAATGTCTGTGACTTCTTTTGATGAACTGCTCTTTCTGATTTCCGACAGTTTGACGAAACAGAATACAAACATGAAGAGAAGCATAGAAGTTGCTGAAAGGCTCGTCATAACCCTGAGGTAAGTTTTGCTACAAAATTTATTTGTGCCATCAGCACTATCCACAAACATGTAGCGAAACAGTTTACGCTTTTTTTTTATACCATGATTAAAATAAATGTGATTAAAAAAACTACGCTGTCTTTACCTTTAGTGGGCAATCGGGCATTCGTTGTTAGTACATTTTTACTATTTTTACTAAAAAATATATATTAGAATGAAAGTCAAAGGTTATATATTTATTATTATTTTTTTTTTTTTTTTAATATTTTTTCCGCTTACACACTTCCTCAGCAAGGGAAGTTAGTTTAGTTATATATTTCATTGATTTTTACAAACTCACAGTAATTAACACTATGATTTAATTTAAAATAATGTAATTAGATAAGTTGAACTCGTCCATTTCCTGCAAACTAGATTCTTGAGGTGGTGTTTCAGATCGAGATGAATTTGGGCTGGTATAACTGCTCCCCATAGATCCTGGTACATTTAAAACAGGGGCACATTTAAGTCGGCACTCCAGTTTGTACAATAGAATGTTATACATTGCTGAGAGCGGAAGCTATATTATTGAAATACATCAAACTAGCCTACTGACCAACCGTTTCACTGGCCACTTCTTCTACATTAAATTTCATTATGTAAGCTCCCGGATTGGAATGATAACAATAATATTGAAATATGTATATATTACCTGTTACATTGTCTATCCAATCCTTGATTATTTGTTGTGACTACTGCAGTTTCGGGATTATCCCATCTTCCGGTCACTTACATCACATACAAAAATACACATAGTACACGAAACACAAATTACGACATGAACTACGAACATGTTGCCTGGGCGATGGTTAACTAGCTACTGGGTTATCTTTAAACTGCTGTGCGGGGGATGGTGGATGAACGTGTTGCGGTTGGCAAATGGAAACCTTTGTCCCAAATCCAATTTCCCGAACATCTGATAACCAACTTCCACGGCTACAGCGACTTTACGACCAACATGAAAATCTTACAATTATGTAAAAAAAAGGTCGTTATATGGATTCATGGGATGAGTTTGCTCTATACAGCGCCTCCATAACTGAAAAACAATATTTGTCGAATGACAAGGTATCGTTCCAATCTAATATAGTATTTGACACCACAATCGACTTGGAGAATAGTAAAAAGGCGGTTTCCATTTGCCAACCACAACACGTCCATCCACCATCCCCCCGCACAGCAGTTTAGATAACCCAGTTAATCAGCGTCTAGGCAACATGTTCGTAGTTCATGTCGTAATTTGTGTTTCGTGTACTGTGTTTTTGTGTATAACTAATTATTGTGTTTTCGACGACCTCACTAGCGAGAGAAAAGTGATTTTAAATGTGTATTTTCGTATGTGTTGTAAGTGACCGGAATATGGGATAACCGCGAAACTGCAGCAGTCACAACAAATAATCAAGGATTGGATAGGCAGTGCAACAGGAAATATATACCTATTTCAATATTTGTCTATATTGTCTTCGTCCGCAGGGGACTTAATGTACAATAATGGACGCTGAATTACTGTTATACTTTGTCCGATAGTTTTCACCGTTGTACAGTTCGACGTTTGATAACAAATTAAACAGGCTAAATGCTCTTGATGCTTTTTATAAAAATGTACGGCTTTTGAGTTATTTCCAAATACATTATTTAAATAGCCGCCATATTGTAAAGTATTATTGGATTAACCTGATTATTTTACATCTGCTATGTGTTAATGTAGTTAAGGGCAAGTTTGAAATCAATCGGTTAAATGTTTCCAGAGAGAAAAATATTTAATGTAAAAAACAAAATATCCACTAGACGGATAACGGAACAATTGAGCACATATGACTATTGATACTTTTTACTGTAGGTAATGCTCAACCAGGCCAGGTAAAATTATACAAAGTTGTAAGTTGCTTCAAGATATGTGAAAATGATTCTATCACTTATTTAATTTTTGTTTTTGTTTCTGCCATGTACATAGCCTACATAGTTACATCCCATTTATTTAAATCTGTTTAATTCTTTACCTGCTTCTATCGTTAATGCGATAAAAGATTTGATCAAACAAACACGACTTAAATTATTTAAAAATATAATTATATGTCAGAATGTTAACCTAATTCATGTTTTACAGCGTTAAAAAGTTGAAACAACGGCCATAAAACTACGTCAGCCCCGGGGTTTCCTGACTTTGGTTCAAAGGACACACAACAGGTGGAGCTGACTTCAAAGCTGACCCTGCAGGAATGTCTTCTAAAGGTAAGCCGACCTGTTTGTGTGAGCCCTTTCACCCGTTGTTGTTAACTGTCATAACATCACTAAGAACCTGGCTGGCCAATAATGTTTATGTAAGTTAAAAATAAGCTTTTTCATATTTCAGTCGAATCGCTTATGAATTTAACGATTCGGGTTACATTATTGATGCCCATAAATCCTCGATAGAATTACATTGCTAATTGTTAAAATATTGTTTTTAATGACCCATAAAATTATATGATATAAATATTGAAAAAGATGAAAAGATGGCACACTTTTTCGAGATTTTGACTACTGTTTTTTTTAAATACTCAAAAATGTGTCGTCTGTGTCACACACGCCACGTTGCTGTCACGCTAGAAAGCTCAAAAGCTTTTCAAGTCTCCGCAATAAAATTACGAAGATTTTGGCACCACCAGAAGTTTTCTACTACGTCGGTGACTGCATATATCGTGTCCACGGACACGACACACATACAGAAACACGGACACAAATTTTTTTTATTGCTTTATCGTCTTCAGAGACCTCGAAAACATCAAGAAAAGTCTTAAAAGTTGGGGTAAGATTTTTAAACATTTAAAAAATTTTACCAAGATTTCAATACTTCGAAATTTTAATGCGAGCCGTAGTATTCATAGTTTTATTGCTTTTGTTGGCTGTACGCCTATTTCTAAAGTTCTAATGGACCAATTTTATAATTTAGTCGTCGTTTAAATGCACTTCTTAAGTATTATTTACTGAAAAAGAAAACGTCTTCTAAATTGTCTTTTATTTAGGCGATTTAGCCAGTTAGCATACTTTGTTTTTTAAGTTGAGGTTTTTGTTAATGTTGCCAACAAACGCATTCTAATTGCTCCCATAAAAAACCCCCAAAAAAACAGGTCCCTTTAGAATTATACGTTACAAAACAACATTTTTCGATAAGAACTAAAAGAAAACATAAATTTAAATATTGTAAAACTATTTAGTGTATCCACGAAAGCATTTGAACAACAAATGCATTATTTGCTTACGCAACTGATATAAATGGGACAAAAAGTCATAGGGCCAACATTGTGGATCTTTTCAATATCTATCCCAGGAAAATTTTAAGACTGGTACTGCTCTATTAGTGTGTAAATCATAATAATAATATCAATTAACTCTTTCTTTGGTACTGGAATAGTCCCGAACGTACTGCGTAAACAGTGGCCAGTTGTTCGCCTCCAGTCTCTGTCAACGTCTCAAGAGATAGAGACCTGATTTCTTCTTCTAGATTCAATCTCTCTGATTCCTGCCTGGTTATGTTGAAGAACGAGTGTTTAGCGTCATCTGTGTAAATCTGCGTAGTGCAGGCACACTGGAGACGCCGCCATGCCAATTTTAAACAGGTAAGACCGAAAATATCCATGGCCAGAAATTAACTGTGTCATGTAGTAATCGATACCACACCATGGTGTCGCTCAAACCAGGATCTCACTTCTAAGATGATTCGGGCAGTAATAATAATAATAATAACATGTACAAAATGTGTACAATTTACCACATTAGCCCAGTCGGTATAGGTTACAACTACCAGTAATTTGCAATACGGCTGATTTTTTTTATAAGTACATTAAAGTATGTAGATTAACATAAAAAAAAGTTTACCAGTCTATCAATTTCAAAAAGTCGAAAAAAATATCGATTATCATTTTTTTTTCGATTATCCTTAATATTTCGAGCTTGAATGAAGATAGAGAAAAATAAAAATACCACCGTGTAGGGGAGGTATTTTTCAACAAAAAAGGTCATGTGTATTTATTTCGTCCGAGCAATGGTTTGTCTGGAAAAAAATCGATAATGCAGGTATGTATTTTGCAGCAGGGGAAATCACTAAAAGGGGACATCTTATTCATATATGAAGCTTTGGCTCATTCTAAATTGGTCGAATTTTAATATATCGAATTGAAACTTGACATAGGAGTTAAAACATATATTTTAAACATTTATGCTGAGTCTCAGCTTGTTATTTTGAAAATGACCCAATCTAGGAGTCGATTTCGATTATCGATTTTAGGAGTAACGGACCCACCAATTCATTTTAAACAGCTCCAGTGTATAAACTTTTTAAAATATCAACCTGAAAGTTTTTTTACAAGTTAAATATATAGATTCAAACAAGATCAAGGAGTATAAACCTTTTTTATTATTTACTTTTCAAAGCACAAGTAACTTAAAAAAGTATAATTTTAGACCTTTTTAGATTTTTCATCAAAACGCTTGAGTTAATCGGCTTCCGATTAGTCAATTTTTTAAATATAGTTTTTAAAATAATTGTAGCAAAAAACAATTGTGTTTTTAACTTATGTACCAATTTTTAAATCGGTATGTTCAAAAATGTCGAAAATGGAGTCGTTGAATCCAAAGGTGTTATAGTTAAAACGAGATAGGTAAAACAGAAGACTATTTTCAAGTGCCTCGTTTTTAAAAATAACATGAAAAAAATCGTTCATACTTCCTAAGAATATTTATACTGGTGCACTCAACTTGTAAAACAAATTCGATGTTGATATTCCAAAAATTGACGAAACTGGAATAGATTGAAATTAGTTCGTGGGTCCGGTACTCCTAAAATCGATAATCGAAATCGACTCCTAGATCGGGTCATTTTCAAGATAACAAGCTGAGACTCAGCATAAATATTTAAAATATATATTTTAACTCCTACGTCAAGTTTCAATTCGATATATTAAAATTCGGCCAATTTAGAATGAGCCAAAGCTTCATATATGAATCCTGTAGATACCGTTCAACCATAAACCAACGGTATTGAACCTGTTGTTCAATGTATAACCATAAACTTCTTCAAATATTAAACATTTATTTACTATTTAAATCTTATACAACATAAGATAAAAAGTCTCATTGCAAACGCTACCAGCTTAATCCCATAACATTACTTCTTGCACTTTTTCAGAAAACGTTAAAATATGTCATCTTAAAATTGGTGCGTTGAATACATGATTAGTTTTCAACCAATATAAATTTACTCTAAGCCTAAAACATAACGTAACCATTCTATTTGATTACAATGGATCAAATTAGTTTTAAAACTGACTTTTCTTTATAAGTATAAATTACTTTAATTCGTATTTCTAGTATGATTAGAAAGTATGCTAAAAGTTATATTTAAAGCACAAAATCTGTATAAGTAGTTTCAACAACTGCAAATATTTGTTTATTAATCTTCATAACATTAATAAAATCGCTTTTCCAAAATTTTGTCTTAAAACAAAAAAAGGTATTGTTCTCTACCTAAAATATTGTACACTGAACAAATTGGTTAACATTTTCAATACTTTTACCCCATATTATAGCAAGGCTGCACATCTATGGGCAAAAGAAAAACATTTAATTGATTATTTATTATTACCTTGTTTCATAATAAATCGGTGTTACATAGTTGCCAAATCTACAAGCATGCAATCGATATAACCGTAAATTGAACAATTTTATATTAAATAAACGGTATCAGTTAACTGACACAAACTTTCTCCCAACTTACTGTAGTCAAAATAATATTGTTTTTAATCATATTATTTTTTACTACTTTTTAGAACAAAACATAAAATAATATTCTACCTACGTCAATCGTATAAAAAAATTATTGTCCCAGGCGGGATTCGATCGCGCGACCTTTGAATTACTGGCCGTGCTCGCTACCGTGGTGCTACCCCGTGCGGCCGCAGCCGCGATGCTAGATTGGCAACACAAACTTGTTTATTTTTAAACATTTCCTCATAATTATAAAACGCCGAAGTTTTGATAAAAGTGGTGTCATTTTATTTGGCATCTTAAGCACTATACATACTGAAAATTTGATCAAAATCGTTAGAGCCGTTTTAGAGAAATTTGCATTTTTGCCGTTTTTTATGGGTTTTTAGGGGTAAATTACCCTTAAAAATTAAAAATTCCAAAAAATGAAAAAAACGCCTGGAGATATAGCCCAGTCAATCTGTACATCCTCAGATGCAAAAGGTCGGGTAGTTCTGATTTTTTTGTATGTTTTATGTATAGGGGCACTATTTAAAATTCCAAGTTTTCGACCTCGGGCGTGCTCCGCGCGCGCCACCAGCGCTGAAAAACCCAGATTTTTTTGACCTTGTTCTAGTTTTTTCACATTTTGAGCATTAAGGACTGGTTTGACAAAATAAATTAACCATTCCTTTTTTAAAGAACAGTAAATTTGCCACAATTTAAAACTAAAATCATCTTCCTGAGGATAATACTTTTTGAGTTACAGCCATTCAAAATTTGAGCAAATTTACAAAAAATTCAAAAATCTTAGTTTTTACAAAGTATTTTCGTTTTTTCGCTGTGAAATAAGGGATTCTCAGCAAAACTGATAATGACTAACTTTAAAATAGAGAATGATATCTTTAATATGTGACCAAAATGGTATTTCTACCATGAATAGCTTCTGAGATACAGCTGTTTGAATTTTGGGTAAACTTCCAATAAATAAATAATATGAAATTAAAAAAAAAACAAATGTAATTGAAAAATTAAAATTGTTTGTACAAGGGTACGACTATATACAATCACATCAAGTTTAATGTATTTTAAATTAAAGAGTAAATACAGTAAAACCCCGGTTAACCGAACTCGGGTCAACCGAAACCCGTGTTATCCGAAACGCCTCCGAAAATCGGAAATCGAAAAATAATAAGCCATATTATATTGTATGTACAATGTTATTATTTAAAACAAAAATCAAAATTAAAACCTTTTTCTACATCTTAAACATTTATTACAAATTAAGTAGCGGCTTTAAAAAAATGTACCAATGTCAAACGTTGATTTCAGTTTTCTCAGGACTCGTAAAAAGTTAGAAGTTCCAAACCACGAAATAAACAAACCCCCATCCCTAATCTGTTGTAATTGTTTTTATTTCTTTTCACACAGTGAGTCAACGACGGCTGAGCTCCTTCTAATGAAAAGTTGGCCGGACATCCCTGCTCGAAAACGTTTGGAGGCATACAAGAAACAAATAAAACTTACTGAGTTTTTGCATCAGTAATTCATATGCTACAAAATATTAATTACAGTATACTGTTTATTGATGTACCGTAATCCTAAAAATGTAATTTTCACTTAAATAAAGAACATAAGTGTAGCATAAAAAGATATTTTTGAATTCGTTTGACATTCAAAGCCTTCGTGCTAGATGTTCATGGCTTAACCGAAAAAAATGTTATCCGAAGCGGATTCCTTCCCTTTAGTAAGGTTAACCGAGGTTTACTTTATAGGAAAATAAAAAATGTTACATAAAATAATTAAATACATAAATATTATATCCGACACCTCTTTAAAGGGCCTGGGATTGAGGTAAGTTCTTTTTATAATTCACTGACCTTTTCCTTCTCAGATGGTTGACACTTGTCCACATTGAAAGGGGGAACAACACAAACACTTTCTGCATCATCATTATCATCACCCTCCAGTTCGCATAATGTTTCAATTTCAGGAGAAATGAAGTCTAGTTCTATTTCTGACACATTGTCACACGATTCACCACGCAAAATGAACATATTGCTGAACATTTCAATCCTGCTTTCCGACATCCATACGTTGGAACTTAAATAATCTTATTTAAAATGAAGTTCTGACAAGTTAACATAATTAGTAAATATTTATAAATAAATTAAACGAAGTGCCAATAAAAAAGAATTATCATCAAATCTTATTTAGTTTTTAAGCGGTTGGTAATTGTCTACTATTTGGTTGTCAGAACGAAATCTTTTCAAATTGAGATATATTATCGGTAATGCACTTCAAAAAACGAATCAACAAGTTTTTGCCCCGGAAAACCGGAAAAGGTGAAAATAAGACATGCATATAAAGTTCATATTTTGACCGT
The DNA here is from genome assembly GCA_018207615.1 of Philaenus spumarius. Classification (NCBI taxonomy): domain Eukaryota; kingdom Metazoa; phylum Arthropoda; class Insecta; order Hemiptera; family Aphrophoridae; genus Philaenus; species Philaenus spumarius. The sequence continues at coordinate 12,970 of JAGFPH010005457.1, read as the reverse complement.
ATAGGATAGGAAATAACAGTGAAGTAAATACATGATAAGGGGACTTACCTGCATATTCTAATCGTTTAGGTAAAGTAAATTGTGTTTAAAACATAAGGAAACTTTTTTTATACTCAACCCTTGGAAGTTGAAGAACCAGACTTTTTTTTATTGTAGTCACTTAAAAAAACACTTTGTTACACTATGCGATAAATCGCTTATACACTAGTAAACTGTATAACACTACAATTATGTATAACAACCTAAAATTCAAGGTGGAAATTTGACGATACTGTATTTACCAAAACTACGCGTGATTTAAAGCACAAAGGACAGCACACAACTAACAGTTGATCAGAGACAATAATACCAAGAGATAAGAGATAATAATATCTGGAACTAACCCACCCCACAAACTGTTTCTGTGGATGGGAGTTCAGAGCCTACATCCCCCTTCTTCGCACTTCACAACCATCAACAAACCTTTTCATTTGAACACCTGTCACAATCCATGACCCAGTATGACTCATCTACCTATAGTATTTATATTCTGTCACCTTCAATTCTGTTCCAGACTATCCACTAGTCTTACAATGTAGAAAGATACATTATATTATGTAAAACTAGCAGCATTTTAACAGCGTTACCTTACAAGCTATTAAAGATAGAACCGCCACATTGTCACAGATTAAAGTTACATTTCTCTAATTTATAGTTAGTCCTTATAAATGTTGATGAAAAATTATAGTTTAACAGTAAATCAGCGCAAATACTCTCTGAAAACTAACAATTTTTAAAATTTTTCAATAATTTACTCAAAATTTGAATGGCTGTAACTCAAACAGTATTTAATGTAACATTTTTTATTTTCATAAATATAAAATCTTTCATTTAATATAAACGTAATTTAATGTGATTAAATTTAATATTGTACACTTCTATCAACAACTTGAATTTTTCAATTACAAATGGTTTTTTTACATTCATCATTCATATTATTTATTTCTTGGAAGTGTACCCAAAATTCAAACAGCTGTATCTCAGAAGCTATATTCATGGTAGAAACCCAATTTTAGTCACATATTAAAGCTACTTTTCTCAACTTTAAAGTTAGTCCTTATTAGTTTTGCTAAAAACTCCTTATTTCACAGCAAAAAAACAAAAATACTATGTAAAAACTAAGATTTTGAAATATTTTGTAAATTTGCTCACATTTTGAATGGCTGTAACTCAAACAGTATTATACTCAGGAAGATGATTTTAGTTTTAAATTGTGGCAAATTTACTGTTCTTTAAAAAATAACTGATTGATTTTTTTTTGTCAAACCAGTCCTTCATGCTGAAAATTTGAAAAAACTAGAACAAGGTCAAAAAAATCGGGATTTTTCAGCGTTGGTGGCGAGCGCGGAGCACGCCCGAGGTCGAAAACTTGGAATTTTAAATAGTGCCCCTATACATACAACATACCAAAAAATCAGAACTACCCGACCTTTTGCATCTGAGCCCCCCTTTTGGGATACGGATTTACTGGACTATTAGGGTTTAGTACCTACATACCAAATTTCATGAAAATCGGACCAATAGTGTTCTCTCTGGTCGTGTATACATACAAACAGACACCACTCTAAAAACACTTTTTTGGGTTCAGGGAGCAACAAAACAAAAAATTCCACTAAACATATTTTTGGGTTCAGGGAGCACCAACACAGATAATTGCACTAAACAATTTTTTGGGGTTCTGGGAGCACGAAAACAGATAATTCAACTGAAAATTCAAATTCGAACATTTTTACGAAAACAATACTTTCTCCATATCCTACGTATAGGGTGGAGAAAGTAAAAATGACAAAGTCCGCAGCTGGTAGTACCTGGCGATCGATTAACTTAGTAGTTTAACACGTCCATTGCTAAAGAGGCACATGTGAGCTTGACACTGAACACTGTGAGAAGCGGCCGACGCACAGTGCATTGCACGCCAACCTCCGTATTGGGAGGATTTTCAAAACACAGTGCTTTGCATGCTTCGCACGTCAACCCCCGTATTGGGAGGATTTTCAATACACAGTGCTTTGCGTGCTTCGCACGTCAACCCCCGTATTGGGAGGATTTCCAATACACAGTGCATTGCGCGATTCGCACGCCAACCCAGTATTGGGAGGATTTTCAATACACAGTGCATTGCGTGCTTCCAATTTTAAGCCTATGGAATCACATGTGCGTCCGCTTTAAAATATTGGTGATTATTACGAAGAAAGGTTCAAAAATAAAAAAATGAATTAATTTCTACTAATTTAGGCTATAAATGTAAAAAATAAAAGGTCAGCTCCTAGCATATGAAATACGGAATTAGCAGTGAACGTGTTAACTGACATAAAGTAAGAAAACAAATAATAATAATAATGGGACTGTGTTCATAGTCCTAGTATTACGCAAACTTAAACGGTACAGCGGAAATTGATTCAATAAAAGGATTCCTAACTTTTGGAGCAGACTATAAAATGTCAAAGAGATTCTCCCTTTCAAAACAGATTTGTCTAATTATTGTTTGAACCCATTTAGTTGTTAACAATAACACCTAATTGACTTCTCCCTACAAACGATTTTAACGACGCAATTGTAAAAACTAAATAAATTAGATGTGTTTTGTTTTTCAACTTTAATTGAATTGTATTAATACAATCACGGAGGACGCACGTCACAAGCCTCTAGTTAGCAACAGCTGTCGGCTTTTGTTTGACTTGATTCATAATTTCTAAACAAAGCACAGATTACAAACCTCGCTTTTATAATCTACCAACTGGACTGACATAATAAAGTTGAATTTTATTGCACTGTTCCAGTCGCGTAACGTAAATACGTTTTATTAGATTTCGTATATATTTAATTTGAAATATTTCAAGTTATTTTTCAAATATGGGATCAACTAGTCCATCAAGCGTATAACTTCGTTTGAAACAATTGTATAATACTTTTCATATCAATTAAAATTGATCTGCAGTACATTTACAATTGCATTTGTTTTGCTGTCTGAAGCTAAAACGCGTTGATCGTTTTGACTGTTAAATGGTTGTTGATTTCTGGTGGGTTTTTATAATCCAATCAAATTAAGGATTCTTCAGGGAAAAATTTAAACAGATCTGTATCAAGCTGGAAATGATTTTACCGGCCCGTACGTGTTGCCACATTACTCGCGAAACGAAGCTCGTGTTCTAACTGTTGTATGATAGAAACTGCAAAAGCAATTTTTTTCAAAAAATACTTTTCGGGAAATGTAGCTTTTCAGCTACATTTCTCTCGCTTACATGACGCACCTGCCCTAAATACTAAAAATTTTCTCGCAATGCAACTTTTTCATGGCACGAATTAAAAAGTATGAAAATTTTTGGACTTCATTCGATTTTTAAAGTGACAAACCACTTTTAATTTCAAATTGTGAACACACCAATAGCATCCCATACTATTAAACTGTAAGTTTGTAAAATTTTAAAGATTCGAGCATTATCAGCTATTGAAACCACGGTGAAAATGAATAGGGCGCACTGAAAATTTCACTGATACCCAGCTGGTAGAAAAAAAATTCGATTTAAATTTCTAAAACTTGTGTAGTATTATGTACCACAAAAAAAAGCAATAATTAAATTTTGTTATATTGATTTTTTTTTATCTGTGACAATAAGTTTTATTTGTACAGAAAAATATTTTCTTTCAACTTTTCAATTGAAAGTCCAGTAACACCCGTGACGTCAAAGTAAACAAACAATGAAGCCTGTTGTGTTCGAGTATATTTATTTAGTCTCGCAGCGTAACATATATCCTCTACAGACCGTCTTGTTTATTCTACTCTGTGATTTCTATGAGGAGTGATAACGTTGTTTATATTTAGGCAGCTTGTGCTTGTTTTCATAACTGTCAACTATTGTTTATCAACACAACCAAAGTAAACCTCTTGTTGACTAAGCTATAAATTAAGACACTGGACTTGTTCTAATTTGATGTTTGGTTGACTGATTCTTATTGCATTGAGTTTGAAATACAATGATAAATGAATAATTCTGGTTGTTGTTCATTTTAAGTTTTAAAGTAATGAAGTAAAACAAATGATAATGTATAACTTAAACTTGTGACGTCTTTAATATATACGTTTTGAAGCCCTGTACTTTTAAAATTTGAAATAGGACCCAAACTTTGGAGCTAGTTTCATTAAATCAATAAAACAATTTTAAAATGCCCACAGTCGTAGCCTACTTTGTGCTCCTTTTCTGACGACTTACCATTTTATCTATATATATAAAAGCGAAATACCACTCACTCACTGACTCACTCATCACGATTTCTCAAAAACTACCGAACGGATTGGATTGAAATTTGGTATGTAGCTTCCTCTAGGGCCATAAGTGTTCAATAAAAAAAGGGTTTTAAAAAATTGGAAATTTTAGGTTGGTTTGGGATGTAAAAATTACTAAATCACGATTTCTCCAAAATTACCGAACAGATTAGAGTGCAATTTGGTATGTAGCTTCCTCTAGGTCCATAGGCGCTCGCTAAGAAAGGGTTTCAAAAAATTTCGAAATTTTAGGAGGGGTTTGGGGGGATCAAAGTTACTAAAATCATAATTTCAGATCTTTTATTATTATGACAATTTATTATTTAAGATCTATATATATAAAAGCCAAATACCACCCACTGACTGAACACTTAAGAAGAATACAATTACGTTAAAAAGACTGAAAATACCAACCACCACGGTCAACGCCGTACGGGGCAGCTAGTTTTTTTATAAACTTTGGAAGTAGATAACCTATTAAATTCAGACTCGGCATACGCTTTTTGAACGGAACGTTTTACAAGTTTAGCAAAGTCAATAGCTTTGTAAACGAGATTCGTATCAAAGCGTCGAATATCTTGAAATCCTTAGCGTTCTAAAAACTTTACATGAAACAATCATGACTATTATTTGAAAGCTTAACAAACAAAATTGTGGCCTTGTTGGTATTGTATGTCAAATTTCAACCGAGTTATCGGTCGAAACAGAAAACACTATTTCTTGGTAGCTGTCTACAACAATCATGTTTAGCCTATACTCAAAATTTGATTTGAATTCGTGCTGTTTAAACAATATAAAGGGTGTGCCGGAAGTCCGAGTACGGCAAAATATTTTGCAAACATGGTATGTTATTCTTCAGAACATAATGAAATAATATGAACGCAAATAAAATGTATTTTGAAAATGTTGTCAGCCATCTTGAACGTAACTTTTTTTCAAATACGAAGTGGTTCTTGTAATACATCGTTTTAATGTAAAATTTCACCAGAAAAATAATGGTGCAACCCGTTTTTAAATATCACTGACACAGTTGACGTTTTTTCATGCACGTCACGTTGCTGTCACGGTAGAAAGCTCAAAAACTTTTCAACTTTCCGCAATAAAATTACGATGATTATGCACCACCAGAATGCTTTTCGTCTTTGTGTCCACAGACAGACAGATACACATACATATACACGGACACAACAATTTGTATTGCTTTATCGTGTTCAGAAACCTCGAAAACGTCGAGAGAAGTCATAAAAAGTGGGGATAAATTTTTAGAATTTTCGCATGATTTAAATTCTTCGGCATAAGTAATAAAACCATTACACTACAGCATTGTTTTTATGGCACAAAAATCGGTATAGTTTAATATAGAAAACTCAGGGTAAGAGACGTAAGGGTACTGATTACAAAAAGGAAAGCGTGGGCTCGAAATGCACTTTAATGAGGTAAATCATTTCCCAACAAGCTTTTGTAATGACTGCCTTGAAACCATTTAAAAATTACGTTTTGTATGTTCTTAAAAGCTTTTTTAATTCTGTGCACAATATGCTGGCGCATGGTTCAGTATTTAAATTTGCCCGTCCAGTTTACTAAAGTTAGAACCTCCATTACAGGTGCTTACAGTTGGATCGATCGTTCTTGGCACTTGGGTTTACGAAAGGGCCTGCTTGAGGCTATTAGTACTGAGTAGTAAAACCCGGCTAGAGGCTACAACAGTGTTGCGTACACGCCTAATTTTTCACATCTAGTCAGTATTTCACGCATTTGTTACGCAATCTATGATCTAGAAAACTGCTTCAAATTCTAAAAAAACGATTACAATTTAAAAAATATTTCTCCAGGTCTGCCTTGGAGGGCCAACAAAATTGTCCGAGCACAATGATTCGTTGCGCTCAGGGACTAATGAAACTACCGAAGCCGTACAAGAATCTTCAGGAAGCGAAGAAACTCATTGACAATTGTTTAGTTCTATCGCCGGAGTCAAGTTACATTCATCACGTAGCTGCAAAGTTGTACGAAATGTATGGCCCAGTAAGTAAAATGGTACATTAAATCGGTGGGAATGTGTGGTATAACTATAAAATTACGGATAGCTGAGTATACAGAGTGTTACAAAAAGGTTGGGCTGGCTATGCATATTTAGATTCTACATACAAAAATAAGTCGAAAATGTAGTATAACATTTTTTCGATTTCGGCTTAGTTTAACCGTTATCCGCCATTTTGTATTTGTTTTAAAATAATTAATAACTCAAAAGCCCTTGGAGATATTTTTATGAAACTTGGTACACACTTTAACTTGATAGCTATAAACGTTTTCCAAAAATATCTTTGATCAGACTCATCAAATTTCAAAATGGCGGCCATATAAAATTTTTAAAAGTCAAATTCCATGAAAACCAGCAACTGAAACAAAATTTTACTAGGCACTAAATTTGAAGCCCTTTTCATTTCAAATCGAATGACACTTTAATTGCAAAAATTGGTCAATAAATATCAAAATGGCGGCCATTTAACAATTTCAAAGGAAAATTCCATTAAAACTAGGGACTAGAAAAACTCTAAATTGTTCAATTTTAATTTATGTTATAGCTAAACTACGCCAAAATCTAAAAAATGTTATACTACATTTTCGGCTTATTTTTGCATGTAGAATCTGAATATGCATAGCCAGCCCAACCTTTTTGTAACACCCTGTATAAGGAGGCTATGCAGATCATTAAGGTTCTGGGTTCGAATTCAGCTATTGACGTGAGATTTTACAACTGTTATTTCCCTCCCCGTCTTATTTAAACATAACTATGTAAGGTATAAATGTAATTATGTTTAATATAGTTCATTGTAACATCCTCCACCGACTTTCAGAATGGTTGGAATCTAGGCTATGTATGTAATTATAATAATTTTGTTGTTTATAACTCTTAATATTTTGTTACATAAATCTTTCCAAATTCATTTGAAATATGGACTTCCAACTTTTCCGCATTTAAACGTAACTTATTCAGAAAATCCTTACTGACTAACAAAATTAACACGTTCACTGCTACGCAAATTTCGTATTTCTTTTGCCAGGAGCTAACCTTTTATTGTGTATATTTATAGCCTAAATGAGTAGAAATTACTTTATTTTTCATTTTTGAAGCTTTCTACGTAATAATCACTAATATTGTGATTCCATAGCAAATGGGCTTAAAATTGGCGTGCGAAGCACGCAATGGTCTGTGTATTGAAAATTCTCCAAATATGCGGGTGCGAAGCAAACAATGCATTGTGTATTGAACATACTCCCAACACGGGGGTTGGCGTGGAAAGCACGCAATGCACTGTGCGTCTTCCGCTTCTGATAGTGTTCAGTGTCAAGCTCACATGTGCTAAACAGTGTTAAAATAGTTTGGGAATTTCACCAGATTAAAATTTAATCTGATTTATCAACACTTTGTTGAAACAGCCAGTCAATGGAAAAGTTCCGGGTTCAATTCCCATTGACCCCGAATAATTTTCTAAATGGTTTCTTAACAGACATCATTGGCTGTGGTTCGGATTCCACGTAAAACTGTAGGTCCCGTCTTTATTAGCCTTAAGTGCAAAACAGCAAGACGTTAAACACAAAATATATAAAAAAAAAATTGAAACAGCCAGAATATTGTTTTTATACGTACATTTTTATTTGTTTTACATTTTTATTTCCAATCAGTTTCAGAACTGCAACGAAGCTCTGAAACATCTTGAAAAAGCTTCGAACTTGGGCAATTTCGCCGCTACGATGCATAAAATTGTGTTAAAATAAAGAATGAATCGAACGTACGACCAGTATAAAGATTTAAAATCAACCAGGGAAACCTTTACAACTGCTGATAGAAAAGGAATTTGGTGCATATTATCTGTTTAAGGGTCGGCTCTAGTAAAACAGAAAGCAACCTGCGACTCCCTACAGCGGCGGTAGGTTAAGCGGACATTGCTCATCCTAAATCCATTTAAAACCCGAAATTGTTCAAATAGCGTTTTCAAAAAAATACCAAACTCTTGGGGACAAAATTCTTCATCCGAATGGCTTGATAATTTTTCGCTATAATTAATAGTTACATCGTAAAAAAATATTTAAAGTCACCCTATAGCGGCGGTAGGTTACACGGACATTTCTCAGCCTAAATCCATTTAAAACCAGCAATTGTTCAAATAGCGTTTTCAAAAAAATACCAAACTCTTGGGGACGAAATTCTTCATGCAAATGGCTTGGTACTTTTTCGCTATAACTAATAGTGACAACATAAAAAATTATTAAAAATTAATTTTTTAAATTGTTAATAAATATTAAACAAAACGTTTTTCTTAATTTTGGAAAAGCCATTTGCATGCGTATTGGCCATAGCTTTAAAATGACATATCGTTCATAATTATCCGATCAAAAATAAAGGAAAAATATGGATTTTAATTTAACATTGGTCTTATGGAGTGTCAACCAACATGGCCGACAGCTAGAGCCGACCCTTAAGAGACGAGATATTGTATCGGCTGTGAAGCATTATGCAGAAATTATTAAAGAAAACAAAATGGAACTATTAAAGGTAGGAACTATGTCACTGTTTATGTAATAGTTAGTATTGCTTTTATATAATTACATGGGTTTACCATATCATCACCACTTTCATGGGAACAGTACATGGGTTTACTAGAGCACATTTAGTTGACTTATCATTAAAATAACTTGAAAAGTGGACTGTGATAGCTACTTTGATACTTTAAAGTACCTAAGGTTTAAATTGCTAAATTTGTATAAACATTGTGAGTGTAAGTTTGCATCTGGAAATAGTTAATTAACTTGTATTGTTTTAACTGTTTTAAGAAAGAGTTAGTTAATTCCGTCATATAAATTTAATCAGCTTCGTTTATCTCCACCTTTTGCCAAGTCTGTAACATTTGAAAATCGGTCAGAATTAATTATAATTATTTTCAAGTGTTACTAGTCAAACTTTTATTTTATAATTTCCATATTGCCTTGCGACTGCTTAGTAATAAAATTTATACTATAGTACTTACGTCAAGCAGTCCTTACTTATTATTCCATTACAGCTGTTTCGGTATTACATTATAACAATTTTCCCAAAAGTAAAAATTTGACAAAAACTTATAAAAGTTAAATATTTTATGATAAAAAAAAATGTATTATGCATATTAAAAATGTGTTTCCCACAATTCATCAAGGACTACCTCTAGATATTAGAATATCTTTACATTTCAATAATTTCGCATCAGAACATATTATATTTTGAGAAGTAATTTATTTCAAAGGAATGGCTTATCAAAACCTATAAAGTGTTTAAAGAATTCATTGAAGTTGTGATACACGGTTAACCAAAAACAAAGTTATACAATTTTCAATTTAGATTTCCTCATAGTAATTGTCTTTTACTTTTACATTCCAATTCAATTATTTTTTAGTTTATTAACATTTATTTCAAGAGGTTTGAATAAATATAATCTTTTGGCCGACTTGTCTTACAATATCGTATCTTTCTAGACCTGTTTGTTAACAGACATTGTTATATATAGTACAGGTTCATAATCAGCTGATCTGAGTGTCAGATGATTACTTGACTTGGATTGTTGAAATCTAGTCTTTAAAGTGAACTGGTATTTGGAACTTTATTAAAATTATGTTAATAAATATTTCTTTAAAATAAATGTTTGAATAATTATGACATTATAACATGGTGGCAGCGGTGGGATATGAACCCACTCCTGTGAAGAGACTGGTCTCCTTAACAGACAAGACTTTTCCTCCACTGTATTTACTGTTTACTTTACTTTATATGTAACATTTATTATTTTGAGAATAATTTAGTGTATCATTTTTGATTGCAGAAGCCATTTGTCTGTTCATACCCAACACAGAAACCAATTAATGTTTTACAGATTCTCGTGGTCGAAACACGACTATTTCTTTCAGAAAACCCATGTCTACGAACTGCAGACCAAGAATTAATTCAAAGTTTTGTGGTTTATATTAAACGGTATTTTCCAGAACTCCTGGAGAAGGAGCCTAAGCTTTTCCAAATCACTGGCACAAACAAATAAGCCATCAATATTAAATGTTAAAATTTTGTTTCGTATTATTATATCTATGCAGTAATAAAATATTTTATTTGGTATTAAACTAGTTCAAATTTGGTTTTATGAACACTAAAATAAAACTGAAATCAAAATTGTAATTAGATCAAGTTCTATTGGAATTGGTCAAATAATTATCGATCCAAAAAACTGCTGTACACAAACCTTTTCAGATATATTTATTGCCGTATGTTGATACAGATTTGTTTAATTTTATTGTATTTTACTAATTTAGCTCCATTAATCTATTAATATGTTGAACAATTATTTATAAATAAATACACTAAAACTATTACACATTTATTTATGTATATTTGCTCAGTCACCTTCCTTGACGCTGCACACAACTTTTTGAAAAAGTCTGTGACGAAGATATAATCCACCAATTAAATGAAATACACTACCATAACAATACGTAGAACTCTTATCTTTATTTACTCCAAATAGTTTATTGAAAACTATAAAAGTGCATAATCAGAACTTAAAGAAGTGAAGGCAGGTGTACCCCAAGGAAGTGTTCTGAGACCTATCCTTTATATATTGTACACAAGCGACTTATCAGAAATGAGTGATGTGACAGTTGCACTAGATGATTCAGCTCTAACTGCAGTAGAACAGAACATTCATAATTTTCTAATAAGCTACAAAAAGCAACTGATAAAGTATATAGATGGACCATTAAATGAAAAATTAAACTAAATGAGCTTAAATCTGTTCAGGCTAACTTTACGAACAACAGGCTGAATATCCACTAACGATCAATATCAGAGGTAACGAAATGCCTTATGAAAACATAGCTAAGTATCTCGAAATTATTCTGAATACTAGATTAAATTGGAAAGAGCACATGGAACTTCGTTTGAAATACAGACAACACCATTAACTACTGTGAAGAAATTCGCAATTGCCAACAGATAACAACATTTTGATGATACCTACTATATACCAGTATGGTACTATGGTATCCAACTGTAGGGTTGTAACTTGTACTAGACGGACGAGTATTAAAACCATTCAGACAATCCAAAATAAGATATTGAGAAAAATGGCGAAGCTCCTCCGTACGTTCGTAACCAGGATATAGATCGGGATCAAGGTATTTTAACGGTAGCTGAAGAAATCAAGAAATTTAATGGCAAGCACTAGGCCAGATTACATCGGCATACAAAACCTTTCGAGCTAGTGGATGGTTAGTGGACTCCGAATGAGGTAGACAATAACTTAGAAACGTCGATGGACAAAAAATGTACGTATGTAGTGAACGAAAAGTCAGGATAGGGAAATATATGATTAAATATATGTTACATCTAGTGTTTGTGTTAGCGGATAATTTAATGTAGGGCCTATTCACGAGACTAATATATGGCACCAATACACACCTATACTCGTACATTGTTCTAAATAATGCTAACATTATTGCACCGCGCTGTAATAAATGTTGCAGTGGAAATAATGTACTACTTTAATTTCAAACAGTAAGTTGGTTCTATCCACTTAATGTATTACATTTTTCTTAAAACGACCACACTAAACATTAAATGTAAGCTTGTACAGTACAGAACGCGGCGAAATAAATACAGTGTTGGCTATATTTAGTGGCTCTTTTTAAAGTAACGCTGGAATATATTCAAACCAACCCTCAATTTGGCACCCATCTTTCACCCCCTCCCCCTTCCACCCACTATAATTAGGATTATACAGAATGCGTCAGAACTACGTGGCAATGTCTCGGTAGCTCATTCTACAGCTAAAAACAAGAAAAAAAAGTTCATATATACATAGGCCCGAAACGTTTAGTTTTCCAGTATTCGGCATTTTTTTTTTTTTTTTTACAAAATAATTCATATCTAGAGAACGGTTTGACCGATTGAGGTCAAACTTGTCAAGACGTTTAACCCAACAATGATTTATATCCAAGAAAATAATCGATTCCATCCAATCATGAGTTTCAAAATGAAGGCCGTTTGAAAATTGAAAACTTAAGTTAGTCAAAAACCGTACATTTTAACAAAAAATGTCAAGATACCTTTTTGGTAGCCCTTTTGATTCTCTATCGGACGGAGTAACTACCAAAACAATCGGATGAAGGATAATAGCTAAGTTAAATATAATGACAGCAAATGTACTTACACAGCTGTGTTTACTGTGTTGGTATAGGATGCGTGGTTGAATAAACCAATTATTACACATAAAAAAGAATTTTTCCAGTTTAATTTTCTTTTTTGCCTACATAATTGATAACTGACAACACTACACTGTCACTATCACACTAGACTGATTGATGTTATAGGAGCAGTTGTGTTTATAAAAACTCTATATTTTATAATTCATCTGGCAAACTTAAATTGTTTTTTGTCCGAAGCCCCCCCCCCCCCTAAGCGCGTCGCACCTGCCTAAGGTCGGCCCTGTATGTGTATATTGTTATAGTAATAATTACTCATCAAATTAAATTCATTTTTACATATCTTATTAGTTCCTTTTAGCACTCTCACGGCGTTGCCTGGCTTTTTTCATGAGGTTCGACAGCATTCGTTCTCCCCTCTGCACGCGGAGTCTGTCCATTTCACTA
>JAGFPH010005456.1:82003-96651 GCA_018207615.1 Philaenus spumarius | reverse complement strand
TGAAATATTCAATACAAGTAAAGTTGTCAAAGTAGACCTATTCCAAGTGCCACGCCCCCACGAGTGCTCAAAGTGAGCAGTCTGACAGTTTAAGGGTTAATCCATTTCTTTACTTAAAATGAATTTTGTTAATCATACTGCTGAACTGTTTCTTTTATACTTCTTCACAATTTAAACACTTTTAATGAGAAATTTAAGAACTTTTAACCAAAAGTCTCTGGAGCTACCAAGAACATGTCCTTAAGAAATTAGATTGGACTGTCTCTTGGTCTGGAAATTATGCTGGCAGAAATTTTAGTTACTTGATTTCATGATCTTTCAAGTTACAGGTTATATGCAGACAGTTTTGTCTTTAATGTTCATAGATGTTAATTGTTTTTAGGCATTATGGGAAAGTTCACTGTAACACTTCTACGTCTATCCCCCCCCCACACTGTTCTACGTTCTTAATTGAGCTCTCATACATTAATCCTAACTTTGTGACATTATAGTCTTGATTGGAAGTATATTGCTTTGAAATAAGTTGCAGGCTTTAAAACTTATTCAATACAGCAAACATAAATCAGCCCACTTCTGTTGTAATGTATCAACAAAAACCTGTCCACACATCAACATCCGTTTTCCTAAGGATGCCAAAGAAGATCAAACACACACAGTTGTGGCAACTCATAGATTGTAAATTACTGATGACAGTCAATGCATACCTAAAACTTGAGATGCAACAACCTTTTTTCTTGTAAACTAAACTGACGTCACACATGTTTTATGCGTGATCACAAATTTTATTTATTTCCAAAAATTACTTTTTGGTCTGATGTTGCACAGCTTGCCAATAAAAATTTACTTTTCTGTTAGTAACTATTAGTTGTCTGCTTGGCAAAATTTTGAAAATAAATATAAGTGTTTGTTGTATTTTACAGAACGCTTATGTAGAATATAAAGAGATCAAGGCTGCTCAGGGTGTCAAAATTGCAGCCAAGGATTTAGAGAAAGCAATTGCAGGTAATTACAAAATATTGTAATTCAGTGAGGATTATTGATAGAACTTTCTGAAGTTTATAGAATTGGTGTTTCATAGATTATACAGTAGAACTTGGATAATTCAAACATTTTAATTTGAAATTACCGTTAATTCTAAATTTTGGTTCGGACCCTTGAACTTTATATGATATCAATGTAAAAAATTATGGATAATTCGAAGTCAACTTCTTTAATTCAAAGGTTTTTTATCAACACTAAAAATAAAATCTTGTGGTGTGAACGGGATCGCTGAATAAATAGGTCACTGTCAGGTAGATAGGGAGGAGGACATAGCCTAGCCTCTGTTGTTTGTACACGTATTGTAATTCTAGACACAGTACCAGCTTCCAAGAATTTTGTCTTCCGAGAATTCTCTAGGTACCGATACTGTAGTTTGTCGATTTATGCTCTGCCCAATCTGTCTGTTGTTAAATCTCTACAAAACCTTTTGTATACAGAACAGAACATTCATCTTGTTTATTGACACTTGTACTGCGTTACGGTAATTTCATAACATAAAAATCTAAAAACAATTTTACTTTTATAATTAAAATTTTTGGATACTTTGAATTTTTACAATGGTCACTTCAGCTTTGAATTATCCAAGTTCTACTGTATTTGTTTGTATTCACTAAGAAACATTTTTGGACTCATTAAACTTATCTTTTTGAGGTTTTATGTAATCTGTACTTTTGTTTGGTATTTTTTATATTATCAGTTTTCAAATCAAGTTCAAAATTCAAGAAATCTATTTACATTATTAACAAATTAGTTCAGTTGTATGAAATGTACAAATGACTGACATCGTTTCCAAAATACCATTAATTGCTTTTAGAGACGTTAAATTTATACTTCTATGTTTTCTTGAACGCTAGCCTACAGTTCAATAAACAATATATATTTCTTAATGTAATAATATCTGGAGCAGTATTTTCATCTTGTAATTAAATTTTTGTCAGGTTTGAACCTTCAAGTTGCTCAGAAACCAGATGAAGTGGAAATCTTCCGGGAAATGGTAGCGAAAGAACTGCGCTCAGCGCTTAGTAGTATTAAATTGCAGGAAAGAGGAGTTTACGTTCAAGCTTCTACTTTAGGATCATTAGAAGCTCTTTTGGAGTTCTTGAGGACATCGAAAATTCCAGTGAGTGCTAGTTATCTTGCATGTTTTAAAACTTTACGTGTTGAATTTACGTTTTTATAACGTTGCTGTTAATTTAGTATTTTTTATTTACTAGGTAATTAATTAAATAAAATTGTGTCTTTACAAACTTTGCGGCAGTGAAATTTGGACACGGAAAATTTGTAGATATAATTTTGATTTAATAATAAGTACACTATCCAAAAAATATCGATCTCGCACTGTGTAAGAGATAATTACTCTTATAAAGAATAAATTTGTTGGAATGCAAAGATGGTTACAGTCTTAAAATAATAACAGGAACCACTGTTTCCTACACACGGAAACAGTTCTTGAGTAGAAAATTAATCATTTATTTTAAGAGTACATTAACACAGAAGTGATTCATGGACCTGCTAATTTTATAAGTAGGAGTTACACAATCCGAATCATAAGTAACACTTATTTTAAAAGTATAATTGACACAGCCGCTCTCAATACAGCTGATTTTAAAAATATACGTGACAGCTGGATTCTCTGGTTCTCTTGATTCACAAGACCACTGTGTATTGGTATCATAGGCTCCAATTTCTTTATTATTATTTTTTAAATTATCAGTGACACAGTCCCTCCAGATTCCTCTTATTTTGAAAGTTTCTGTAACAGCCGGGTTCACTGGATCGCTTATTTGAAAAGTATCCGCATCATAGGCATCATTTGAAGGCAAAGAATAAGTAATAGAGCCCGAGTCACTGGATCACTGAGTATAAAAGAATCTTGACAGCCTGATTCACTTCATCACTGATTTTTAAAGTATCTATGACTCGGATGTTATCGGTTGAATCATTAATTTCAAAAGTATCAGTGACACAGCCCGATTTGCTGTGTTGTTCATTTAAAAATATCAATGGCACAACTAAATTCACTGGTTTATCTGTAACCTAATTGTTATTTGCTGGATCGTTAATTTAAAAAGTACTAGTGACGCAGGTGCAATTTGTATAATTGCTTTAAAAACAACAAAAAGTATGTGAAGGAATATCTGTTTTATAAAGAGTATATAACTCGAAAACAAATGCATTTAACTAGATTTTCACCATCAATTTTCTTGTAAAATTTGACATGAAATTCATGTACATGTCCTTTTTCTATTTAAAAGAAATCTAATTTGGTTCAATAGGCAGACAAAAATATTGAAGCTAATAAAAAGTATTATTTTCTAAATTATTTACATCTGAATTGGTTTTTGCCTCCAAATACCTCTCGGTTATAGAATATGAAGCCGTTTCAATACCTATACATTACTATGTATAATGGGGAAGCCAATAGAATGGGCAATTTTAAAATATGGTTTTTTGTTTTAATTTGTAAATTTGGAAGAATTCCACCATTTCTATTCGGACATCATTGATGCTTTTACATTTTTCATCTTACCACGTAACATATCCAGAGGACTGGCCGTGATTTTGTGACTAATTTTTAATTTAAATTAGTCAATAATTTTTGGGAGTGGATTATTGAGTACCTTATACTCTTCAAATAAATCTAAAGGCGAAAATCACATGCTGTGGAATCTCCCAAGTCAAGGAATAAAGCTATGAAATTTCAAAACAATTGATAAGTTGCATTCATTGACAGCCTAGATGTGTGACCACATTTCTGCACTTATTTAAAGATTTTCTGTTTTTTAAAATGATATTACTCCAGATAATTTATAACTAAAAAGTCCTTACTGTGCAAAAGGTGAGTAAAAGGTTTGTTGTATGAAAACCTTCTATTGGTTCCAGTTATGAAAACCAAGAGTTCAAATTTGGCTGAAAACCTCGAGACAACTTTTTGCGGTTGAAAAATATCTGAGTGTTGGTTGCTTTCAGTACTTTTATTTGCTTTAAAAAAGTTAATCAGGACAAAAAGTCCAACAAATTTCTAATTACAACTATTTATGAAAACCCGTCAACCAATTCTCTGAGTCAAGAAAATTTATATTTTTTCTAACTTGCCTAATACTTAAAACACTTGTAACTATGCCGTAATTGGTTACTATTGTACTGTTACAATTCAAATATTTCCCTAACTCTGTAAATAAAATAAGAACGAAATTAAAAATACGTATTGGAGCGAGAGAGATAGAAGTCAAATTGGAATGTCATTCATTTAGTTAATCCGTCATACACGCCCGACACCTAGCGACAATTATGCGCAACACTAAATACTACAACGAAAAGGTACAATCAAATCACGACTTTCAACTCGAATTAATTAAAATAAAATTACAAAACGAATCTGTAGACCTACATTTCCTACATCAAAAATATTCAAAACTAAATTCTGCATCCAGGAAAGCTAAAATAACAACATAAAACCAAGTCAATCGACAAAGATTTACGTTAAAACGCAAGGAGAAACTAGGCCTATCTAATTACAAATCGAAGAGAAGTTGGCAGAATAAATCCGATTACAAGAAAAATACATTCTTATTAGAAAATTAAACCAGGCCTACGAAAAGAACCAATTTTTTACATCTCAAATGTCTTTGGTCTAAATCTAAAATAAACGTCGATAAGCTATTATAATATATAAAACCGAAGTCTTGACCGACAAAATTTAATAGTAAGCGGATTTCATTTATGTAAACTCCTCCCACGAAACGCTGTGATTGGTCCACGTAATTCTTGCCACCAAATGAAAAAATACAAAGAATAAGATATATACATTCTAGAAATTAGATAGCAATTATTGTAATAAGGAGTTATTTAAGTGTTTTCTATAATTTAACTGTTTAAAATCATATTAAATTCATTGTAAAACGTTGTTATGTATCAAAACAAATCCACACAAATAAAGACAATTAAAGTAAATCACACTTCACGACTCCCAAACACCTATTACATTAACAAACCCAATTCCCAGAAGATATGAAGATTCATCAGGCGTTATTATCCATTTCCTGGAAAGGTAGAGAAGCCCCAAAAGAAGAACATTGTTAAGTTGGCCACTGAATAGTGCAGTTGAGACAATTTTGGCTGTTGAAATTTAAAGAAAAGAATCGGTATTTGAATAAATATGAAGCTTATGAAGTTCAGTGTTTTTCCTTTATAACAGTTACTATCAAATTCTAATCTACAAGAACAAACAACCAATTGGGTGAGAACTTTCCAATTAACTAGGCCTAGTCTATTTTAAGATCCAACACCAAACCAGTTACCTTAGAGGGATAACTTATCTATTTGAACTAAACTGTGAATAATAATATATATATATGTTATGCATATAGATTTACCAAGAACCTTTGAACTTTAAATTATCGTAAATTCAGTGATCCATTATAATACTAAATCCATTAACCAAATAACCTTTTTGACGATTCCACATAATTTTGCTCTCATTAATTTTGTACATATGTTAGTTGTGTTATCTATAATCAAATTTGTTTTCTTTTAAATACTTTGGGAAAAAGACGGCTCCAACCCACCGAGTTAAGATCTTGTGTTTTAAAATTTTATTGAACAACAATTAATAACCTGTTTATCATCAAACTTAGTGTTCATAATCTAAATAATATTGTTCTTTGAAAACAAATATCATTTTATGTATTACCTGTAATAATACAGAAGTAAAAGATTGTTTTATAATTGTAACCCTTGTCGACCATCTTATTGTAATATAGATTTAATTGTAAAGTAAAGTTATTGTGTGAGTGTTGTAGTAAATTTGGCGACCAACGTGACGGCTTTTTCCTAAAGTATCCCTAAATAACTCCTTAAAATTAATTAGTTTTAACAATTTGATTTATAAAATATTGTGTGTTAGTTAAGTTAAATAATTCATTCTAAAACAAATTAATTAAAATGGATAAACAAAATAACCAGAGATACAATCTGAGAAAGAATATTCAGCCTACATTAAAGGTGTGAGAAACACAAGGCTTGCCCGACACAAAGGCGACACAAATTTACTGTGTTTTTAGCCTCAAAATTATTCAAAAGTGAGAAAATTTTTAGTATTTACTATTGGACCTAATATTTCCTAAAAAAACTTTAACCAACAATTTAGGAAATTGGTTGACTCACGAAGGCGCTAAATACCTGTGTGTAGGAAATATATTTCTAGCATTTGTTTGTACCTTAGCCCCGGCTAAAGTGCTGCTTCGTTCCTTGCAGCCTCGGATCATGGACTGCGTTTTGCGAGTTTGCACTTCGACCTTGCGGTCTCGGATCAAAGCTGCCACCACAGTAAAGTCCCCCATGTTGATTTGAACCGGGTACTTTTATGGTATTTTATATTTTGATCGATTTTGGGAAAACCAGACGGGCTATAAGGTCATGTAAAAAAACAAAATGTGCTGAATAACCTCCTATATTTATTTTTTAGGTAAAACCTCCAAAAAGTTAAATTCTAGCTCAAAAAATTGTTTACTTTAGGTAAAAAAAACGAGCTTCTAAGTATTATCCCTTGCTAAAGAAGTGTGTAAGCGGAAAAAATAAAAAAATTAATAAAATATTTCTAACTATTAGATTTTTTTGGCTACCAAACTCGTCCGAGGGACTTAGAAAACCAACGTAGTACCGAATCGGACATAAAAGGCTGCCGTAGAGTACGAACACACATATCTACTTATATAATTTTTAACGACACCCCGAAACATGGTCTGGGGACCATGATCGTTTGTACTTATCATAAGAGTCACTGCAATAGCTCATCTTTCCTATGGAAATATGCTAAATAGATAAATCTTTTTACCTGACATCTTGCAAATTTGCATAATTTTCATAATCACTGTATGGCTTAAGGTGAATTTAGAACTTGCTTAAGGTTGCTTGTTGCATTATTTAAGAAAGTTGATAATTGCGCAATTTCAGGGAATAAAAATGTTCGTCACTTATAAGCAAGTTGTTGTGAATAATGTTTTTGTTTACATATTATATACGATTCAAAAGTTGATGGAAAAGACATAAGGTTATATAGTTTTATATAATAAAGCACATTAATAGAAACACAATACATTTAAAAACCACAGTTAGATAATAGATTACCTTGTGGCTTCCATGCGCCGACTTAATTTGTTATCTGTATCCACTTAAAACTAGTATTTCCTGTGGTCTTGCTGGATTCTTATCGCTGTGTCGTATAGGGTGTTGTTGAAATTCAGTTGGTCATTTAATAACTTCTGCTCGCCACTTGATGGATAAATAATAAATTGTACTTTATTATGTTACACAGTTATCAACCTGGATACTAACAAAAATGAACTTATCATTTCGTTTCATTTAATACCTGCACTGCTTCCATTTTTTAAAGAATGTATATTTAAATCTTTTTGAAGACTATTTTGTGAACTAGTAATACGACAAGTTGAGTGAAATTGAATAACTACGTGCAGACCAATTTTGGTAACAAACATCTTATGGCATCTATCTATTGAGGTGACCTTGCATTTTTTTTTTACCAGGAAGTTTCTTATTCAAAGCTAAACTAGTTTCTCCATTAATTGAATTGGCATCAAATTAGAAAACTGCAATTAGCTGTGAATTAGGTGAATTCGCTGTGTAATTAGAAAACTGTCCCAATTTGATTAACAATGCTTTAATCGAGGTTCACTCAATATTTGTTTGTCCGTGTTTCTGTTAATTTTATATAAATAATATTGCTCAAAATAAGGTGCAATAATTTTACATAAACACAAAACCATTTTTTCCGTTAGACCTCATCAATCTCGTTGAAGCAAGTTCGGCGGCATACAGAACGGTGTATTCTGGAATGTGGAAAAGTTGGAAGAAAGGTACCATTTGGAAACATGAATCATATGATTATACGTTCACTGTCAGAAGCGATTGCATAAGTAAAAAACCTCATGGACCATACCTTTTGATGCCACTATCCAGAAGAAGGATTGCAGAGAGATTGGTTACTTATACATAAAAGTGTTGAATACTATACTGATGAATCTCATACAAGAGAGAAGTATAGCTGTGGGAAAGTATGCTACAGTGTCCCAGGCAGAGGTACTGGTAATATAAGAATACACATAACTATGCCTAGCGAGAGGATTTGATAATAAGTGCATTATCGTTAGGACAGATAGCCAGGCTACATAATATCTGTAGTCTCACACGAATTTTCATCATCAGAAGTGTGGAATGGTTACCAGACCTTAGTTAAACTTTCGACCTGGAACCAAGTAGAATTGAGATGGATCAGAGAATAACGAAAACTTGGATGATCTAGCACGGAAAGGAGCAAATAGACTTTTCATTGGCCCAGAACCGGTGTCCCCAACTACTAAAACTTAAGCATGAAACTGTATACAAAAATGGACAAAATCACAGATAAAAGATTGCTGGATATAATTCTTGGCAGGGAAACACTATGGGTCACTGGTTAAACCAGATTAGAAACTTTCTAGATTTGTAACTGCACACAAAAAAATCTTAAGCTTCATAACTAGAGATGGTGCTTTTAAAAAACATTTGAATACCATGGGATAATGTCAAGGAAATTGTAAATGCTGTTGGAAACTGCAGAACACATACTGTGGAAATGGGAAGCATTAGGACAAAGAAGACTGTTTATTTTCAGCTCAAATGAATTTCCAACAGATCAGTAATCTAGCTAAGCCAAAATTTAGACCTAAACCAAGAGTATAGAATTAACATAGATAGAGATATCAGGTAGCACAAGAAAAGTCTTGAGGCTGAAGTGTCTAGGGAGTAAAATCCGCATTCAGTTCTAATAATAATACTCAAGACCAATTCGTTTGAATTATGATATTTCTGGTTTCCTCCGAACTGAATTTTCTCTAAATATAGTTTGTATTAATTATCGTACTGCAGCAGAACACCACTTAATTCCAATAATATATGTTTCAACAAAATTCACTCTCTGTTTGTTGTTGTTGTCTGTGCATTTTCTCCGTCCTTGTTTTTCTGCCAATTTTAATTTTGGCAGACAAAATTTGCGAGTGTAAATACCGCTGGGTAAACACTGCTGTAGGATGTTATTGTTAGGAACATGATTTTGTGTTTACACGGCGCCGTGGCAACTTTCCAATCCGATGGAGTATTCTGGAATCCTAATAACCTACGAACAGTGAATTTTGCTAAGAAATCATTTTCTGTTTGATTAGAGACTGTTAGCTCCTATAAAAACATCAACTTAAACACAATCAAAATTTGTATGAAGGGTGTTAATTCGCCACATTATTTCTGGCTTAATTATTTCTATTGCGGGTATCTAGTAAACTATTGATCTCATAAAAAGTTTTAATGGGGACTTAGTTACTTACAAAGTTTGAAAAATTTGTTAGCATTCCGTATTTTTATTTAAAATATTAACCCTTAATATTTTTTTTTTATAACCCTACTCGCTAACAAGTTATATGTCGTTAAACTTTGGAATTTTTTAAGATTGGTGCATAAATTTGAATTGGATAAAGTCTAGGAAGTAAAAATATCAATGCTGAAATAAAATTAAAATTAATAATTTGAGGAACATGTAGAAATAGAGCCTAAAAAGCTAATTATGAATTCACAGCGTAAAGGATGGCTTTATCACTTGAGAAGAACAAATTTCTTGAAAGTCCTAAAGACACTTCACACTCGAATTACATATTAAATTTTTCCTACAATGTAGCGGAGCAGTAATTTTTTGTGAGTGACAAAAACACTTTGTTCATTGTACGACTTCAATTTGTTTTATTTAACCCTAAAACTGTTCATACTATTTTTTTCTGCAACGCCAATCCATTTCGGTGCATGTGCAAGCATGTTTTCAAAAATTCACCAATTCAAAAATATTCCATAGCTTTTTTGTAGAGAAAGGTTTAAAGAACTTATATGCCAGTAAAAAAATGATTGATGTAAAATTTACGAAGTTATTAGCTCAAGAAACAAAATTATTCAGTAACGAAAGGAAAAAGTTAAACTTTAGGCCTACATAAAAAGTAGTATACATTTTTTCTAATTTTTTTCATAAATGTAAAAAAGTTTCGTAATTTAGTTTTAAATAGAACTGTATAAAAATATTTATCAATTTCAAATTTCTTATTTTGAAAACACCAGTTTTTATGATCCTACTACAAGACTGCTACCAAATTTAGGCGTAGTTTGAATAGTAATTTAGAAATATATCCTTTGCCCAAAAATTAAACATTATTATAAGAAAGTGTAGAGAATAAATCGTAGAATTTATCTGTATACTTGTAAATTCTCATTTTGTAAACTATTTTACATTGTATTACTTGTTCCACAAAATTAGAGTACACTGTTCAAAGTTCGCGCGGATAAAGGGAATACAAAATGACGGTTGGGAACAGACTTGCTTTGCGTTCTCAAGCGGTGGTTTGAATTCTACAAAAGTCTGTATTTTCCACTGCTGTATGAGTAACATCTAACCAGTAAAATCTAGTTTACTTTACACCAAACAAAAGATCGAAGTTTTTCCTACAAAACGATATCAAGATATAGATAGAACTACAACCAATTGTAAGCGATATCTCGAATGCAAAATGTGCTGTTTCATTGGTTTAAAACTGGCCAATTGCAAGGGTTTACAAAAACCTTTATATTTTCAAAACTATAAGAGTGACGTCTGATTGGAAGGCAGTTTTAGAAAGTTCAAATCTTGACGAATCCAGTGGTATCTTTATATTATTATCAAAATATTTCTGTCGAGCAGTATTGAGCTGTATAGAAGTGACAAAGTTGAGTCATTTCTTTGGGTTTTGCGCGACATTAGGTTTTCAGAAAACTACAATTTTAAAACAATGATTACGTATGTAAATATGCGTTTTAAAAAAAATTGTAAATACAAAAATTAAAGTTTAAATCATTTCTTTTCCAACGGTTTTTGTTTTATTGTGATTAGATGATTTTTAGTGGGTGAAATATTCAATACAAGTTGAGTTGTCACTTTGAGTGGTCTAACATATCTGTAGGGTTGATAACCCTTACTAATAAATTACAATGTAACATCACAAACAATTGTTTAATTTACTTTGGGTTTGTGAGTTACAAATTCTCTGACACTTTTTGTATCCCTTTCTCATTGCACCACATTTTAAATTCTTTATGCTTCTAGCTGCCTTGCTTTTCGTGGTTACAAGTTTTGTATAATATTTTGCAATGTCACTAATATGTGGAGGAGTATTTTAAAGTTCCATAACATCAATTTTGTCCATTTCACTTTACAGTTACATTATGAGCAAAAAAACAGTTACATTGTGATTTTTCAATGCACTCACTAAATTGTGTTTGTTAATTTAATCTAAATATTTATTTATATATACTCAAATCAAGCAATAACAAAGCTTTACTAAATGACATTTTTGTATACGTTATATTATTTATACTGCGTTGTGGCCTCCATGCCCAAAAAAAGAATGAAATTCTGTCCCAAATGTAAATAAATAGAATGAAAACCCCTAATCTTCTTTGAAAACTACTAATTTTGCATAACTATTCAACTTACTTATCCAATCAACTCCTCATTTGTATATCTTGAAGCTGTCTATTAAGTAAGCCTTAATTTACAATTTTCCACTTAACATTGGAGTTCCAGATTCAACCAGACTTTGCTAAATTAATTGTGAATCAACAGGAAATTAAATCATCATAAATTTTGTGGAATGTGAATAAAACTGATGTGCCGTCATACATTGTATGATTTGGATAAAATCTGTCTAGACATACCCAGTAAAAAAATGAACGGTAACATTTTGGGAAGAATGATAAAAGACTTTTGTTACCTGACTATCCCTTTCAGTGCCAACCTCCAACTAGGACATAATTATTACCTGATTATTAATTGGTAAAATTTGCAAGATGAGCCATAGTTTAACTTCACCAATGTGTAATAAAATACGATGAAAAATTAAAAAAATAGTTCAATTATCTAAAACTTGTGATAAAAGGAACAATATTTCCAAAAGTCACTAGTTATAATGCATTTTAATCATATTAGTGTCAGAGAAAATATATATATAGTCAGCTATCATCTTTTGCTTGCTTTTATATTTCAGGCAATCTAGAGTATTTATTTATTTTCAATTTGCCTTCACCCCTACTGTTTACCATTTTATAAGCGTTGTTTTTTTTAGTGGGGGTGGGGGGGCTTACCATTTTGGACACAACAAATTATAATTTTGTATTTTTGAAGCTAATGACAACTAATTACAACATATGCCTAGTGACATTTTGCCTAATGTCATTTCATAGTTTTGGTGGTAAGAGTGAAAATCTAAATTTACAATATTTTGAAAAACATATACAAAATTTTTATTTTTATAGGTAAATGTTTCATTTTTTGTGTGAATGTACAAAACTATACAGGGTGATGCAAAAGTTCCCCAACCCCTTCGTAATTTTAAACCTGTTACACGTATTAACTAAAAACTTTCAGGAAGTTATATTGGGCAAATTCTGCACCTTTTATTGGTATGAATGAATTTTAGTTTTATTCGGTTAAGAGGTTCAACATTTTTAAATACAGTAGTAAAGTAAACCTCTCTCCAACACCCCAATCCAAAATGGTGCTGCCAAAAATATTGGAAAATTGAAAAATCTGAACTTGTATTCTCCACCATTTTAGATTGGGGCATCGGAGAGAGTTTTTTTTTTACGCCAATTTTTTTGCCTCAACGATGGCTTTAAAATGGGATATCACACAATAAGGGTTACTATTTAAAATTTTTGACTTGCAACTCCCCCACCCCCTTAACCAAATAAGAATATGACAAAAAATTCTTGATAGTTAATTTTTTTTAAATCATAATGTAGATTTAAAAAATTGTGCAATGTTTCTGTATATTAAAATGAATACCGTACATATCTAATTGTATGTGGAATACAATGCGTAAAAAAATAGTAAAATCTGAACTTTTTGGCCCCGACATTTTGGATTGGGGTCGATACCATTTTGGAGAGGGGTTTACTTTACACCAAGATATTCTCGTCTCAACGAGGGCTTTAAAATGAGGTATCATACTATTTAAAAATGTTGACTTGCAACCCCCCCCCTCCCACTTAACCAAATAAGGGTAAAATTCATTCACAGCCCCAAAAGGTGCAGAATTTTCCCAATATAACTTCCTGGAAGTTTGGAGTTAATACGTGTAACAGGTTTAAAATTACGAAGGTTTGCGGAACGTTTGCATCACCCTATAGTTCCTTAATTGAATAAATACACCTTTTACTGTGTGAGGAATTTAATGGTCAAATTTTTCATCGAATAGGAAAATTCATCGCGAAATTTTAAGATACAACATACCTGGTACTTTTTGCACGCTCAATTGGGAAAATGTCTTTCGCTGTAAGAGTTAAGTACTGAAGTACGTATACTGAACTATGTATATGACAAATCCAATTATATAATTAGTTGTGTGTTTATTACCTTTCACTGCATTAGAAAATTAGTAATTTATAATAAACCATTTCAAACATAATATAGTGTGGTACTGTGCCATAGCTTGATGCATGGAACGCGCTGTGCCATAGCTTGACGCATGGAACGCTACCGCGTTCCTTGATATTTTATGGTAATTGTGGTGATTAGATTTATGCTTAAAGTTTTAAATGGATCATAAAAAAATTGAAGTTTTTGGAGAATATTGCAAAAACCAAGTTTTTTTACCTCATAATCAAATGCTAGTAGCCTACACCAATGCCTAAGCTACCTAAAGGATAAGCAACAATACATAAAGGAACTGCTAATGTTTCTTCTATATAAGATGATGAAATCTTCTTCTTTAAACTTATGACCTTAATTCGACTATTGAATAACCTGAAGGTAAATCCTAGACTTCCTGTTCTCCCTTGATGCAAATTGTAGATTCTTTGTTATTTGAGAAAGGGGTCTGGTTTTGTAAAGGCCAGGTGTTCATTCTTAGACAATAAGTCTAAGTTAGGTTAGGTTTTTTTTATTTGATCTTGTCTTTGCCAGATCTCTTTAGAGGATTTTTGCTACAGTTGTAATCATTGAAAACTTTCTTTTGTGTGGTTTCATGTAGGTGTATTTTTTAAGAATTTTACAATTAGTGATAATTTTTTTATATAAATGTATGACCCTGCGGTAACTTAAATAATATAATGTTAGTAACATAGATAACATAATATTAATAAACCTATCCTTTTTAGGGTTATATACCTTAGAAGGAAAATCCGAGACCCTTATAGGATCATTCCTTTGCCACAGTCAAATTTCTTAGGAATAGGTGAAGTTATCAAGCTGAAAGTTGAATTGTTATAAAGCTTGTTATCCCGCATATTTTTCAATAAAAAGAACTATAAAAGTAGTGTCTACACATTTGAGAAGTTGGCAGTGTTTGTTAACATATTTTGTGATGCTATTTTATTTTTAAGATTTCAAAACAGTTTTTCAAAGAATTTTGTGTCATGTAATATTCAAGATTTTATTATTGTTAAAAAACTTTCAACATTTTTCTAAAAGTTCTACTGGTAAAGTTTCGAAACCCTTTCACTGTTAAAAATAATCAGATACCTTTCACTGTTAAAAATAA
>JAGFPH010005456.1:58893-81845 GCA_018207615.1 Philaenus spumarius | reverse complement strand
ACAGGTGCACTTCCTGAGAAGGCTCTTTCGAAATTGCAAATTTTTTTTTTTTCTTCCGAGACATTTTTTAATATATCTTATCATAACATGTTTGGTCATACTTTACTGATAATAAATATCTAAAATGTATTAAAATTCAACAATTATAAGTATTGTTTATAGTTGAATAATGTAATAGTTAAAACATTATTACATGGAACTGTCACTCTTTAGATGATCCAGCACGGCAAACAATAATTCTACTCCCTTTCCCAATTGTCAGCACTTTAAAAACAACATTTTTGAAAGTTTATATTATTTTGAATTTTATTTTTTCAATAGTATTCGTTTTATATTTCAATGTTAATTTTTCTGCAAAACGATCACAACATATATAGTTTTACCCTTTTTCCAGTACAGTAGAGCGTCAAAAATCCGAACTAATTGGGACTGAGGGGGGTTCGGGTTATCAAATTGATCGGATTTTTGAAAACAACCAAGAAAATGCCATTTAGGATAAAATATATGCTCTTAAATCGATTAAAGTGGTTAAACAGTACAAGCAGTAATGTAATTACAATACAGTTACTACTTACATATTATGATTTAGAAGAACCTGCACTTACACAGTAGGGCCAACATGATTACACTTGTAACTCTCAATTGCAGTACAGTATATAATTAAAAGTTCACTTGTACATTATAGTTAACACAAACGAAAAATAAAAAAAATACTGTATAGTACACTACGTATGTACGGCACACTGATATAATAATTACACATCGAGAAATGGATGAACTTTCTGTATGTTTACTGTTAGCGCTAAAGCAGCTTATTAGCGTGACGGTGAAAATACTGACAGCCAGTCTGTTGTGAGGGCGTGTGAGAGCAGGTAATAAGAAGTGTTTGAAAGAAAAGAGATAATAATGTCAAACTGCGATAAAGATTTTTGTGAAATTTAAAATGTCGCAATAATTGGAATTTGCGAAAACGAAAACGAAATTTTTGCAGGGGCTGCCTCAGAACGCGTTCGGATTTTTGACGTTTCGGATTATTGACGTTCGGATTATCGACGCTCTACTGTACTATTAGTTGTCTGATTACAAATATTTTTATATATTATTTCTTGTTAGAAAATTATCTTTAAGATGCATAGTCACAATGAACTTTTCATTAAGTTTCGAAGAAAAAGTCTAATTTTCACTAGGAGCCTAGTTGTGAGTCATCGTCCAACCGGATACATGTGATAGGCGGGATGGGGTAGCGAGCGAGCCGCCCCGCAGCGTTGCCAAACTGTGCAAGTCCCAAGTGAAAAGTTATCGCG
This sequence comes from Philaenus spumarius, assembly GCA_018207615.1. Lineage (NCBI taxonomy): Eukaryota > Metazoa > Arthropoda > Insecta > Hemiptera > Aphrophoridae > Philaenus > Philaenus spumarius. Next base: position 80,541 of record JAGFPH010005456.1, on the reverse strand, counting down.
CCCGGGGTTTAGGCAGTTAGGTAATTTGTGTTCGTTCCACTCAGTGGAAAAACTCGCTGTGCAAGTATGCACTTCAACCTTGCGGCCTAGGTTAAGGACTGCTTCGCTCCGTTCGCATTGGATAAACTTGGCCGTCGACCTCAGATCAGAAGATGCCCCACTGTAAAATCCCCCACGTGGATTTGAACCAGATACTTTTATGGTACTTTCCGTTTTGATTGATTTTGGGGGAACCAAGAGAGCTATAAGGTTGTGTAAAAAAACAAAATGTGCATAATAATTTATTTTTTTTAGAGAAAACCCTAAAAAAATTCTCATTCTAGTAAGAGTAACCTGAAAAAACAGTTACTTCCGGTCTAAAATCGTATTTTCGGTTGTTGAATTTTTTTAGCTGACGAACTGCCCAAGCTACTTAGACAACCAACATGTGTACCAAATTGGGCTTAAAATGTGGCCGTTAAGCTGCGTTCCCACGAGGCGTTAATCACGACAGTTAACCACGCTAGTCAACTTTCGTTCGTGACACTCACGAAAGTGTGAATTTATAAAACGTTCACACGGTTGGGGGGTTCGTTGTGTTCACGCCTCGCATTTCGACTTAGTCACCATCGAAACATCGATCATGGATGATCTGGTTGTTGAAAGTTGTGCTGTTTTAAGTTCGTTTTTTGCTACTATCTTAGCAAAAAAGCTGGAGTGCTTACAGGACACAATTACAAGAAAACGAAAAAAAAGACGTTTTTGGGTTAGAGAATGGATTCAGCGAAGAAATATGTTAGGAGCGTCATCAAACTTGGTTAGTATGGAACTAAAAAGCAATTTTCCAGAAGATTTTAGAAACCTACTGCGAATGACTGAATTTCAGTTTGAATACCTCTTATTGCGTGTTACAAATAAAATTTCAAAATCTAATACTAACATGAGACAAGCAATTAGTGCAAAAGCAAAATTAGAGGTGACGTTACGGTATTTAGCTACAGGTGATTCCTTCAAAAGTTTGGAATTTTTGTTCCGTGTTCCAAAAAACACAATAAGTAAATTTATTCCAGAAACCTGTGAAGCAATATACAATGAACTAGCAGAATTCATACAAGTAAGTACCTTCAAATTTCAAAATTGATTACTTAATTATTAAAAAAACGAAAATAATATTGGTGTATAGATTAGGTGTATAGATTACAAATAAAATAATAATAACAACAATAAAATTATTAGTAATAGTGAACTTTTATTTGTTTCATTATAATAATAATTATAATTACAAAATTTGTTTAATTATAAATCAGTAAATAATGTCACGAAGTCGTCATCATTACTAGCCGAAAAAGTACTTAAATTTGATTGTCTTCCACTTGATGTTGCAGCTGTTGAATTATCAGTAATAACATATTCTGGTGGGCACATAGCATTTGTAATTTCATTCATGAATGATTGTTGTAATCGTATTGCTTTTGGTGGTCCTATACTTCTTAACATTGATGCGATATATTTCCCAAAATGATCATAGCTATCATCTTTATTTGTAGCGACTTGTGATGCGCGATTTGAAATTTCATGTAATTTGTCAATTGCGCTTGTCATAAATCCTATTTCATGATAATGAATAGATTTTTTATTTTTTGATGTTGATGGTTGTGGTTCAATCTTTCTTTTTATTACCTTCGCAGGTGCATCAATTTTCGATGCAATCTGTGTCACGTCTTCAGAGTTTTGGCTAGTACTGTATTCGAGGTTAGGTTCTGATTGTAGACTATTTTCTATTGAGGCCTCTTCAGAATTTTCTATAGGAAATATCTGTAATATAAATAATAATGTGTTAATATTATTAGTTTATTCATATTTTAATAATTTAATGTTTCAGGTCCCTGCAACATCAGATGAGTGGAAAAACATTGAATATGGTTTTAGAACGCGATGGAATTTTCCTGGTTGTGTAGGGGCTCTAGATGGTAAACATGTTGTCATACGAGCTCCTCCCGGAAGTGGTTCAGATTATTTTAATTATAAAAACAGTTATAGTATTGTGTTAATGGCCTTGGTGGATTCCGATTATTGTTTTTTATATGTTGATGTTGAGCGAAAGGAAGAGGATCAGATGGAGGAATTGTTCAAAATAGCTCTTTGTACAACGCTGTAGAAACAAACTCACTAGCCATACCAAACAATTTCGTTATTTTGGCTGATGGTGCATTTCCGTTAAAAACGTATATAATGAAACCCTACAGTCGACGCAATTTAACCCCTGCAGAAAGGATTTACAATTATCGATTGTCAAGAGCAAGACGTGTAGTGGAAAATGCCTTTGGAATACTCGCGAGTAAATTTAGATTGTTTGAAAAACCAATTTCATTAAAATTAGAAACGTTAGACAAAGTTGTCCTCGCATGCTGTGCAATTCATAATTGGTTGAAAAAAACAAACCCTCGGTATGTGATGGGAGATCTAATTGATTATGAGGATGAGGACCACCGAGTGTTCCCTGGATCATGGCGTCAAAATAATAGTGGATTACAGAATCTACCAGCAACTAACCACAGACATTCTAATATGGAGGCACAACAAATACGGAATAAATATCGTGATTATTTTAATAACGAAGGAGCTGTTCCCTGGCAAAACCAAATAACTGATGTGTCAAATGAACTTTAGACTATAACTATACATATTGTACATTTATTTTTGTTTACAACCATGTGGATAATAAATATATTTACGTTAAAGATTTTTTTTTATGATTTTTTATACGAGTACAATACAATACTCATAGAAGATAAGATAAGATACAGTCGAACCTCGGTATATCGAAACTCAGGGGGAACGAGAAAACTTCGATTTATCGAGGATTTCGATATAGCGAGGTTCGATTTATTGAGGTGATTTCTGACTGACTTCGATATGTAGAGGTAGAGGTTCATAATAAAATATGAATATACTCAATGTAATATAGAAAAACTTAACGTATTGTTCAGGTTAAACGCTTCATATTTAACGAATCGGCTTCGATATATCGAGGTTCGACTGGTTAAATTAATACTCGTATGTCGTTTTTAAACTATTTAACATTATTTTTCATAAATAAACTATATATATTTTTATAAAAAAAAAGGTAATTACCAGATTAGATTGTGTGGGTCGCTGTTGAACAAACGGACGAGTAAAACTGTTCATCTGATCAAACCAAAATACTTTTGGCTTGTATATGTCATCTGTACCTTTTCCAGACCTTGCACTGTCTTATATTTTTTTTAACTCCTGACAGAAAGAGCTTCTTAAATTTTTGAATTTTGCTACAACTTCTTTTGGTCCAAATCCAGGAATATTTAATTCATGACTTATTCTCTTAGCTGCGGCGGCTCGTAAATCTCTATCACGGTATTCCTCCAAACTTGGATCATATAACACCTTTTCCATAGAATATAACTCCAAAAAACGCGTAGTTTCACTGTCGTTAAACTTAATAATTCCACGTTGCTGTGACGACATCTTGGCTTCACGAACGGTATATCACGACTGAAAATCAAACAGGTTTGATCTATCCACGCTTGAGTCGTGCGCCGTTCCTCACGAAAGCAAGTTTAACGACTATGCGTTCACACAGAAGTGTATTTCACGAAAGCGTGGTTCACTGTCGTGAATAACGCCTCGTGGGAACGCCGCTTTAGAGTGTGAATACATATATTTATAAAAAAATTTAATGACATTCGAAAACGTGTTCTGGGAGCCGTGATCATTGCACATTTATTACTCTTGACCTTAGGTCTTACCAAAAGGGTCATTGCAATAGCTCATCTTTCCTATGGAAATTCTCTAATAAAAGTTATTTACAAGACGTAATAACCTCATCAAATGTATCCGTGGTTAGTATGGTCAGAAAAAACTGTTTCATATTTTTGAGCTCCCTCCCTCCGTGATGCAAAAAATGAAGCATTTTTCTCTGTTTCTTTGCTCCAGCTTGCTGTTTTTTTTTTTTTTTTTTCTTTCTCCAGCAGTATGTTAAAGAATACAATGTACTAAAATATAGTACCTACTTACTTTAAGCCTACTTTTTAAGTTATTAAATCCGCTGCTTCTAAAATTTGAGATTTTATTCAAAATAATCTTTTTTTTTAAATTCAAGTGAGATTAGTTTGTTCTGATGAAATCTAAAACTTTAATTTTATGGTTGAATGAGGCCGCTTATAGAAATAATGGTGTAAGTTCTGTAAATTTAAATATTGAAAAGTCAACATGTACTGTTTCCTCTCAATATTTAGTACTACATTCTGAGCAAATTGTTTGTATTAATTTTCATATCACTAACAGTAAAAACTGAAGGTAACAAATTAACTCACATCTGGCAATTAAATCTATTTGTACTGGTAATACACTAAAATACACCTGCTTTCTTTGTCTTCCGTGGATGGTGATGTAAAGAGTACTTCTGGAGGAGTCAGAATTATGTCACTAAAATGTAATGCAAAAGTTTCAATAAAATAATATCAAAATATGAAATATGCCATGAGTTGGTCAGGGAAGTTGAAAAAATGAAGAAGCCAGGAGAGTGAATTACCCAATTCTGTAGGAACTTTATTATGCAAGTGTGATAGCAATATACCAGTCTCTTTGGCCCTGAAGAAATATAATTTTGATGTTGAAATATAATTTAAAATATATGAATTTAATATTTTAATATATATATTTACATTATAGTAATAATAAGTCGACCACGCAACTGAACCTATGACGCTAGTTTGGATTACGGCCATCGGGAAAAAGTTTCATTCTCATACGAAAAATCCTTAAAAAAATTCACTTCAGATAGAAAAAGGTTCTTCCGGTTTTTGGATGATTTGGCTAACGAACTCGTACGAAAACACTTAGAAAACACATCAATATAAAGAAATTTCTCGCTGAAAATGTTTGGTTTTAGTTAACCTTTAATTTATATTAAGGGAAATTTTGTTGTTTAAATTGTGACATTTGATATTTGCTATTATATTATTATAATTTTGTCTGACAGATAGACAAAATTACACATCGCGTCGTAGTTGTTAGAAGGGGGCGGGGGGGGGGGGAATTAAGTTGGTTTTTATTTGTGTAACTTATAAACAATACCTAATTTATATTATCTATTATTGAGTTGTCCTTGTTAAGTTATGTGTAAAAATTTTATTTTTCAACCCGGCATCCTACACCAACGCAATAAACACAACAATATTGTATGTAAATATACTGTTATTATATTTAACTTAACTAGTATCCTTCTTCCGATTGTTTTGACAGTGAGACAATCCGACAGGGAATCAAAAGGGCTACAAAAAGGTGTCTTGAATTGTTTTGTTGATTTTTTGTAATTTAGGTAGAGTACCTATCAGAACTCATTTTCAACTACTGATTTTACAGTACTGTGTGTACATCTTTGTCTATTGCAGATTTTTGTGCAGGTTTTTTAGTATGACTGAAAATTACAGGTTATAATAATACATAAAATACAAAAGGTAATATTCAAAACGCACCTTTTTCAATACGCGCATCTAATTACCATTTTCTACTTTTGTAGATCATAGACAGGGGCGAACCTAAGAATTTATTTCGGGGTTCAATAAATTTTCTTTTCTTAAGAACTCTGCCTATTTGTACATATCTATTATGTTTTACTAGCTGCTGTTTTTTTGTATTTCTAACTATAAGGTTAGGTTTTTATTAAAGTGTAGACCAGAGCCTTCCTGGTACTTTTAATCTTTTTTATACTGCTGTTATAAAATATACAAAATAATTTGAACATTTAACATTACTTACCACCTTAGCTTTGGGGTTATTATTAATCCTACACCTTTATTATAAAGAAAACATAACATGATTATGTGTACATTTATAGCGGAGCACAGAAAATGTAGGATATTTTTCTGCACATTTTGTTTTTTTACGCAACCTTATAGCTAGCTTGGTTCACCCAAAATTGATCAAAACGTAAAATATCATAAAAGTTCCCAGTTGAAAGCCACGAGGCATCTTTTCATCCGAAGCCGACGGACGAGGTCAAGACCTCTGCGAGTGGAACGAACGTGCGCGTGAGTTGAAGCTGGAAGATTAGGTGCAAACAAATTCTACTAATATATTTTGTACACAAGGCAGCTATTCAGAACCATCGTGAGTAGACTTATTTCCCAAATATTTGGTAGAAACCCTAAAACATGTAAATTTAATTTTGGTAATTCGCTCAACTCACGTTAGCGGTCCAGCTGCATGGTCGAATTATTCTAATTATATTATATTTAAGGAGATTATGTACCTTAAATTTGGTCAGAAATATGTTTATATTTCTGTAACCTTTCTGTAAGTAATATATTACTCCGACTGCTAAAACACAATTAATTTTTTTTTTTAAATGAACCAAAAATTTATAAAGGAATGTGTTAGTTTTGATCCAAATTGTGAGATTGATTATAGTTGTAGTTGGCTTCCTGCATGTGGATAAATTGATGTCTAAATGAACTAACATCCTGTTCAAAGTCTAACAGGATACAAGCCATCAGACCCTGTTAAGTCCCTTCCATCCCATCAACAAATTTCACATCTTTACCAGTGTCCCCTGCACACACACACACACACACACTATTCATGTTTACACTTTCTCACATACACATGTACTTGCTTCACAGTAAACATGTACAGATTAAATAAATTATAAACATAATAGTTCATAGTCACTATGTTTTAGCTGTTTAGGCTCTGCCATATCTGGTAGTTTATTGTCATTCGTGAATGTTCAGTTTATAGAAACCTCCGCGAATGACGAAACTATCTTCCAATGTTAAAAAGGGGTTAGGTTTTATGAAATTTTAAGAAGGGGAAAACGCAAGAGAAACAAAGAAAAAATTTATAAATATTACAATATAAAAAGTTGGTTTGATAGTTTGTAGTACAGGATTAGTTTATCTGTTCTGATGATACGCTGACCATCTTAACCGTTTTTGTGCCAGACATTTTCTTTATTGACCATTCTGGAAGTGCCAGGTACAGAACCGTATTTGTTGTATCATGAAAAGCCAGTCCTTAATTGGCTATTTTTAAGCTGTTTTCAAAAACTATTATAGCTACGTTATTTTGTAAAGAAACTTACTATTTTTTATTTCTTTGTGTAAGTATACTAAATTATTTTTTTTAAACTTACTATATATATATATATATATATATATATATATATAACATAACATGCAGGAAAGCAAAAATATTTTAGTAAAAATGTTTGATTAATTTTCCTGTTTTATGCAAAAATTTTACCATACAAAATTCCTCACACAGTAAATGGTGTTTTTATTCAACGAACTATATATGGTTTTATACACTCCCAAAATGAAACATATATCATTAAAAACAAAGTATATATTTTTTAAATAGTGTAAATTTAGATTTTCGCTCATGTCACCATAAATTATGATGCAGCTAATGTGGAGATAGAATGTTAGTAAAGCTATATAGTAAATACAACTGTCATTAGCTTCAAAAATACTAGAGCTTAGTCTAGTTTCTTTTTGGCCCAAAATGTTAATCCTAAGTTCCCACCAAAAGAAAATAACTTTTATGAAATGCTAAACAATAGGGCACTCGACGCTGTTTCATTATCGGTAATTGAAAATAAATTATTAATCCCACACTGTCCGAGACGTAAAAGTAAACGACGGCTAACAAAAGCTATTTCTGGAAAGATTGTTCTTTTATAAATACAACTAGCTGACCCGTACAGCGTTGCCCGTGGTGGTTGGTATTTTCAGTCTTTCTTTTTAACGTAATTGTATTCTTTTTAAGTGTTCAGTCAGTGAGTGGTATTTGGCTTTTATATATATAGATCTTAAATAATAAAAGCACTATTGTCATAATAATAAAAGATTTGAAATTATGATTTTAGTAACTTTGATCCCCCCAAACACCTCCTAAAATTTCGATATTTTTCATACCCTTTCTTAGTGAGCACCTATGGCCCTAGAGGAAGCTACATACCAAATTTCATTCCAATCCGTTAGGTAATTTTGGAGAAATTGTGATTTAGTAATTTTTACTCCCCCAAACCCCCCTAAAATTTCCAATTTTTTAAAACCCTTTTTTAGTGAACACTTATGGCCCTAGAGGAAGCTACATACCAAATTTCATTCCAATCCGTTCGGTAGTTTTGAAGAAATCGTGATTTAATAACTTTGATCCCCCGCAAACCCCCCTGAAATTTCGAATTTTTTCAAACCCTTTCTTAGTAAGCACCTATGGCCTTAGAGGAAGCTACATACCAAATTTCATTTCCTTCCGTTTGGTAGTTTTTGAGAAATTGTGATGAGTGAGTCAGTGAGTGAGTGAGTATTTTCGCTTTTATTTATATAGATTACCACAAGTTTTAGGTAATTTTACACATTGATGTAGTTGGACGTTGGTTTTTCTTGCACATCTTAGCGATAAGGGTGCAGTCGGATGTGGCTTATCTTTATCTTGCACATTTCGGCAATGTTCTTTTAGACGTTGGCACTGAAAGGCTTAAAATATAGAACATTATAAAAACTTGTTTTAATATTTGATGGTTCAGATGGGATCTGATGATACACAAATGTTCATACCTTACTCTCTGGGCATATATCAGCTTACTAAAACGAAACAGTAAACTGAGATTATTTTATATTAAATCTCATAACTGACCAACTAGGTCATAATTTCTCTAACAAACCCAAGTTGTAAACTGCCAAATTTAATTCATTATCTGTAACGTCGCAAAAAATGAGGACGAATAATGTCCATTATTTAAGCTGTGAATATACAACATAAACTAACGATAAAACGAAACTAAAATAAAGAAACTCTATTACATAGCCTACAACTTAACTTAAAAGACATTATTTACAATATAGGATGTATAAATAAACGAAAGATTCGAGCTGCCTCAATAAGTGTTGCAAAAAAACCTGACTCGATATTCGCCTCTAACTGGGACAAGCGACAGGAAATGCCCTCCTACGAGGTAAAATTCTGCTAAGGCGTACTTGTTGTGCATTGGTTGGATTCGTTGTAATTTAGGTTATAATTAAAAGTAAGTGTAACATATGGCCAGGTAGAGAGTGTGTGTGTAGGAGAAACCTGTCAAGCTGTTATGTCAACTCATGTGGGATTTTGTGTGGGAAAATATGTCTCTCGTCCGCTCGGGAGTGGCACACCTGTTTAAAGAAAACACTTGCATACTACTACAATTTAGTTCGTTTGTTTATATTCTTTGATATACATTGCTCAAACTTGGTTGGGTATTTGTTACTTGTACTTATTCGTGTTGTATTCGTATACTCAAAAATATAGTGAAGATTTTTTTGAGCATTTAAATTTGAAGGACTCAACCTTCCCAAATAGTGGGTTGACAATGTTCATTGCCTGAGACGACTGCCTTGAACTCGAATTGATGATATTAAATTTTATTTCTGGAGGGTTTTTATATCCCTGAATAATTTTCGGATGAATCAGGGCTAATAAATATTTGGCAGAAATAGGAAGAGCTTTCAGAGTTCTATTTATTTAAAAGAAGTTTGTTGTACTCTGAATTTGCATTTACTACTGGTATTGGTGAAATTTCGTATAACAATTCTAAAATAATAAAAATATTTATAGTTTTTATTTTAGTAGCTACGGCTACTAGGGATAGTGTAGTTGGTAGCTGTAGTTTATGACATACATTTCTTTACGGCCTCTATTTACATTTAGGATCTTACTTGCATAGCGGATTCCTCTCTTCTTTCAAAGAAAACCATAGGAATCAATCATTTAACACTTTATTTTGTAAGGCAAAAAAAAAAACATTTGGTTACTATCATCTTGTTAAAAAATGGAAAAAAATAAACCATGAATATAAAACTTTGCCTAAAAACATAAAATTAATAAGCAACATTATAATGTAAAAAAACAAATAAAATAATAGTCATAACAGTATCAATTCAATATTAAAATACGAAAGTCAAAGAAAAACATAATGTAGTAGAAAATAATAAACTCTGAACGGAAGTAACTTTAAGAAAAATTTAAGATACAAGGATTATATTTTAAGGGGTTTGGAGAACAACCTTATTGTAGGCTCCAGTCTCATAGATTTGAGTAAGGTACTTGACTGCATTTCTCATAGTATACTCTGTGACAAGCTGAGGCTTTACAAAGTAAGGAAAATAAATGTTATACAATCGTATCCAAACAAGAGGACACAGATAGTTGTTTTTGATGATTGTGCAAATAAGTCTCGGTTGGTGTTCCTTAGGGTTCTGTATTGTTTCCTTTCTTGTTTTTTATGTTTGTGAGAGATTTTCCCTATAATGTGCAAACCATTTCCATACTTTTCGCAGATGACACAACCTTACTTACCACACTGGATGACTTAGCTAATGTGAATTCTAATCTCGAAGCCTTAATGTCCACAGCCATGAAATGGTTTAAAGTTTTTGTTTTTTGACTGAGCAAAGAAAATAAAACATGTCGGAAAGTGTGAGTTTGACACACACACTAAGGGTTTCGAGCCGTTTTATATAAAAAATATATTAATAACATTTACGCTTCCACATGTCATATATTTAATATACTGAACTAATAACCATGGTGGAAAGAAATAATTATACAATTGTAGAAACAGAGACCAGTGAGTGAAAGTAGATGATATGTCTCGACTCAAAGCATGAGTGAAAAACAAATCTGAATCACTTTTCACAGAATTTTAAGTCTGATTTAGTTTTTTGTTAGGTACATGAAAATCTAACAACCCTTGCATTCCAAAATTTTAGCTACAGTATTTTCAAAAATAAAGAGGAATTATATTTTTAGCACCATATAAAAAAAATATCTTTAAATAAAGCTCTTTTAAACTATATCCTACACGGCACTATTGTAAAATATGTATTTTTTGGGTTAACAAACTTTGGCTTCTCAAAATGCATAGTTAATTATTTGTTGGGTCTGAATATGGAATTTTTGCTCTACATCTTAACTTAATGCCAATTTGACTAATGAAGATTGGGAAGCAGTGGTTAGTGCACATAATTTGAACTAGATTCTAACCTATGTCATTGTGTAGCTAACCACTGCACTATTTTGCCCCTTTTACAACCTCACATGACGTCATCATACAGTATTTATTTTTTTGCTGAGTCTTACCAAATTTTGTTTTCTCCCAAAATGTATGTAGTAAGGGTAAAAAAAATAACCGGGCTGATTTTCCTACAAAGAAGCAGCGCGTTGCCTCAAAATCAAACGCTGTACAGCCTAGTAAAATGACATCCCTGTCTTCATTTTTACTGCTGAGTCGATTGTAGACTCCTCAGTCGGGCCGTTGCCTTTGTACGTTCAAAAGCCAAGTTCACAGTCAGTACTGGACACTGGACAGTCTGCGTTCTGGTGGTGTGACCAACTCTGTGCGTGTGTGAGAGAGAGGGGTGGAGGTAGAGTGAGAGCCAACTACATCACACTAGATGTAGCGTTGAGTTCACCCGTTGTTGGTGCCGGCGCAGCGCCGAAGAAAAACTACTGCCGACGCAGATTTTCTGTCGGCTATTGCCACTGCAATTCCACAGACATTGGGTCGGTGCAACAAGCAGTGGCGTACGTGATCTTGAGCACGCTTGTATACACACCGATGTTTGTCGGTGTCGGCCTGTATGCAAGCAGCCATTAACTTCTTCACTCCACTAAAGGAATGAAGTCGGTCGACTTTTGCCGGCCGACCAAAATCGGTGTGTGTGCAGGCGGCCTGAGACTCCTGATGTGTCGACACAAAATCGGTGTGTGTGTGTGTGTGTGCAAGCAGCCTTATAGTACCCAATTTTCCCTGAGAGGTGCCGGAACTCCGTTCCGGCCTAAATTAAGCACTGACCAAGGATACTACTTTGAGCTCATAACTACTATTCATGATTGAAAAGAAAGCGCCCAGGAGTTTTAGTAATGAATTCTTTATCAGGACATCGTCCCAGTCTATACTACATTGTCTGTCAAGACAATTTTTGCTAATAATGTGATCCCTGTGTTAGAACATCCGCCCAACCTTGCAGCATGTGACTTTTTCTGTTCCCCATGGTGAAATCACAACTTAAAGGAACAACAGTTAAGCTGCGAAAGAAAAGCGACGGAGACCATAAACATGCTTTCTGAAAATTACTTCAAACACTTCTTTGGCCAATATAAAATTCATATGGAGCACAGTTAGGGATGCATTTCATTGTGATGCCTTTACCTGTTCCAGAGAAAATTAACTGTAACAGACAAATGAGTCGTACTACAAGAGTTCAGCTTTTTCCTTTCAAGGTATGGAACACTAAAATGAAGGGCAACAGCATCTATTTTGATCAAATATTTGGCTATATGATCCTAGGAATCTCAAAACTAGCTTAAATTTGTTTTGTTACCAAGAGGGGGAAGTGCTTTATTTATTGAATGTGGGATTCCTATTCTACCAGTTTTTCCACAAGAAACCCACTCCCTCATCTTCAGGCAATCTCTACCTAAGAACTGCTTTCATATTACCATCTAGCAATGTTTTTAAACCGACCCTCCAATATTTGTCTTGACTATCTGCTTTCTATGTCACTTCCACCTCTTCTTATCAACTCTATTGTCTGAGTTTCTTGGTCCCTTGCGTTACACAGCTGGATTGAGATCTACCATTACTGTCTCTTCTCAAGCATAGTGTTAACTGTAGTCGAACACTCAAAAGTTTGTCCAGCAGTGTTTCTGTACACCTCCCTGTCCTGGAAATCCAAACAAAACCTCCCTACCATCTCGGACAATAGAAGAATGTCTGCTTCACTGAATCGTTTTCCTTATAGTAGAAGTATTTTGTTTCTTTTCTCGGTTCAAACCTGTATAGGTAGTTACGAAACTTTCCATGTCCAGATAAAAATTTGTTTGAGTAGTAATCTAGCCGACCCATCTCCTTAAATCAAGAATCGAGCTACTGTTCAAGTTCCCTGTCTCATCTACCAAACTACCAAAGCCCATCTGGCCTGCTATTTTTTTCATAAATAGTTTTCTGAGATCCTGGTACTGTAAGCCCTTTTCCAAATTTAGGCATTTTCCCACTCCACCTGAAGGTCAGTGGGTAGTACTCCTGAAAGCATAATTTGCCACTTCCTAACAATCCTAACACGTACTAACAATCCTACATCCGCAAATTGTCCTGATCGCTGTCTTTGTCTAGACTCTTTCTAGAAGCCTCCAATACTTCTTGTATCTCAAAGCCCTTAGCCATATTATCACAATATATTGGAACACATACTGCATACATACGTTTTTCTTGTTTATATTTAGACCCACCAGTGTTTGCCAAGACTCTTTCAATTACTCTAACCGTTCTTTCTGCCTTAACCACAGCCCTTTGAACCTGTATCATTATCCTCATATTTCCGTCATATACGCCTCCCAAGTACAGGCTATCCTTTGTTTTAATGTTCAGAACCACTACCATGACTGATAAACCACCCAGAGATCTTTGGGCAACCAATAATACAATTAATACCTTTTTTTGTATTCGAAGCAATTCGTCTTATTTACGTAAAAACACAACAGCGCTGTTTCACCGATCGCAGTCGGCTTCATCAGGTGTAGGACTCAACACTTAAATGAAATATATTACAACACTAAACACACACGTAAAACACAACACGATATGCATTTTACAATTATTCAAGGCTTGCTCTTCGTTAAATATTTGGATGAACGTACACGTGTGTGGCCACATAGTCGTTTGTATACTTTCGAACAGAGGCTTATTTTCTTTTCTTAGATCTGATCAAATGTGATCTTTTTTATGCTTAAAACCAATAAAAACTTTTGTTAGTTAATGCCTAATAAAATGATTTAGGGTGTTTTCCTAATCAAGTCCTAGAGGTCATTTGTAACGCAGGGATGCAGAAAAATGCTGGGAAATTCATTTAAAAAAGTTTAAGATGATTTTGTCTGCATTCCATAAACTTGGAAACTTGTTGCTGAAAAATGTGTACTGGTGTGTGATCTGTGTGTGCTATTAGACAGTGGTATTTTTTTCAGCTTTACATTGACAATTGCTTACCTATTCAACTTTGATAAAGGTTAGAACTGTAGCAAGCCATAGTACAAGTGTGTTCAACTACTGTGCTACTCTTTTCCCTCCTAAAAAGTGTAACATCCCACAATGGGGTTGCAGAAACAGCCATACAAACATATATAGTCGTAGAACATCATTTAACAATATCTTTCACCTTCTCCTAGGATTCAATTAATGCTGTATAAGAAAACAATGTTGAAGATAAGTAAAAAGGCTTTGAGGTGATTTACACAGAAGAATTAACTGTCTAAAGACTGAATTCGGAAAAAGGTTGATAGTTTAAAATCTGTAGAAGATAAGTTTTCTTTGTTTTCATTCCTTGATTGGGCTAATATGGCATAAGTGCCAGCTCATTATCAAATTGAAATAACTAAGATGATTCAAATAATTTCAAACATAATTTTACTATTGTTCCTGATATTTGCCTGCATGATTTGTAGAACCTCAAAAATTTGCTCATGAAATTATGTACATGTTTGCATGTACTCAATATGAATAACCATTTTGCTAACAAATGGAAACAAATCTTTGCTAGAAGCAGATTGTCAGATAATCATATTAATCTATCTAATAAGATCTCTTTAAAATAGGAAAGGTGGTATCAGGAAAAATATTAATTTTGATTATTGTTGTGTTTCTCAACAGCCAAGAATAAGTATTATTTATCAGCAGCACATAATAAAGACTCAAATTTTCTTAATTTTATTGGCTTTTTAATATGCTAAATGTATTTTTCATACATATTGCTGACATATACTGAATGATTAAAAGATAATGTAACATTGTACCTAATGGTCTTTGTATTGATAAAATGTTATGCTATTATTTGAGTTATGTTATTGATTTTCTATCTAGAAATATGTTGACCAGTTTTTCCAGCTAAATTACTGTAGAAATAAATAGGAAACTTAATTAGCATCATTACTCTTAATACTGGGATTCATGATTCATAATGAGAGTTTTTCTTGTGACCTTTACTTTAATTATTTAACCAAGTTAGGATTTAAAGTCTACATCAAACTAGAAGCCTTCCTTTCCCATAGTAGGCTTATCCTTTAGATCCTTCCATAATAGTGACCATAATATTTCTCAACTGCGAAATTTAATTGACTGGCAAAGGCGGACCCTTTGGATTATAGCCTAAGTAAACCATTTACTATGTATGATTGACATAGAATACTTTATTCCCAAAATTTTAGGCCATTTGTATGACATATTATGGACTGGGTATGTTCAGGAAAAAATGTCTACGGTACCTAGTTTTTCATATCATGGTCCAAGACCCTAAAACATTCATATACATATTATATCACTTTTTATGTACTTCTTAACTGCCTAAATTTTGCACAGATTACAAGTATTTCCAGACTGATACATAAAATAATATAGAGATGGAAATCTCGGTCGAACTCATTAATGGACAAAATCTGACCAAATGGGTAGAAATAGGGAAGGTTTTTGAAAAAACTGAAAGTCGCAATAATGAAGGTCTTAGTAATTAATAACTTGTCTAAGTAGGCATATTTATAAATCCAATCAAAGTTATTTGAAACCTTTATCTAAAATATTTTTCAGAAACAATTTTTAGTACGATCAACCCTTACTGTAAGAGGAAGCATAAACAATCATTACTCCCATAGTAGGCGCAATATCGGGCCCGTTCAAAATTGTTGGTACCGTACCGGTAACTTTTATATACTGTATTACCAAAGTCTGAAACGGTCTTTTATAATTGCAAAAATTAGCGGAAGGGGTGAATTAATTTTGTATAGCCTACCTTACGCGAGTAAATGGCAACTTTGAAGTACAGCTACGAATGTAGGCCGAGCTGAAAGGGTTTTTTGACTTTAGGCATTGTACATAAAATCAAAAGTCAATTAACCAACTCGATATAATCTGTCAAAACAATAAATAAACTTCTGCTCTACTTCTTGCAAAAGTTGTCGAAAACATGGGTAACTTTTACTCAGATTACAATTTAAATACATACAATGAAAACATTTGCGGACCCAATACGGATCCGTGTGGAACGCCAGTGTACAAGTTTTGAATAGTGGACCACGGTTAATCTGAATTTAAGTTTTTTCCTTGTCTCACTTAAATACGAATTAACTTTGAAATGAGACATTTCCTACAAGGACATGCAGGATGTTGAGGGCTAAAAATAGACCTAAATTTTCTGTGTTCTACTGCCACTAACCGCCTACATGTCCTGCCCGACCTACGCGAGACGAGGGGCTCGTCAACTAGTCATTCCGGAGAACTTGATAGTTTCCTCTTTTACATTCATTCTTTATTCGATCAAATGCGTAGTAAAGTAACAGTTGAATGGTTGTTGTGAAGATTATATCTGGTTGGAAACGTACTGTGAAATCATAATAATAATTGTAAAAAACCTAATGTGTATAAAACAATGCAAAACTTTCGGGATTCACTACTTTCTGATTTTATAGAACCGTTCGACTTTCAAACTGAAGGGTTGTAGAGAAAGTTAGTGGCCTGCGACTGCTGACATGTTAGTTTCGACTTTTATCTCATCTTTATTCAATATTAAGGGCCTGCTCCAGTAAACGAGAAAGCAACCGGAAACACAACCGCTTCTCACTGTATCCCTATCTAAACAGTGCAATTTCTTGCAGCTGAACGCTTTGACATTGCCTCATTTCAAACCATTGTATAAGTCTATCTTTTGTAATTGAGTGTTGAAAAAAAAACTAAATATTCTTTATAAAATTTCGGATCCGCCTTGCAAATTATTTTTCATTATTAATTTTTTTGAATTGTGTTAGGAAAAAAATTCAAACTTTGTACTTGCAAAATGTCAATTACACAACAAATCAAAAGCATTTAAAAAATGTACATTGCAAGACGGATGCGTATTGAGACTGTGCTTAAAATGAGACCTTGCAAAAATTGTATGATAAAAAGAGTAAACGAAATAAATGGTTTGAAATTTAACATTGCTCTTATGGGATAAAAATCCAAGATGGCCGCCACTACAGCAGACCCTTAAGTATTTTTTACCTAGCAACTTTTAGGTTTAAATAATAATAATACACTTTTTATTTGTTTTATATATATATTTTTAAACAGCTCATCTTCGAACTTGGTAAAACGTAGGCCTATTAATTTATACGAGGATAGGTAAGGTATTTTATAATTCAATTTAAATATCAAAACTGATCTTCATCGGTCTGTGCATTAACATTATGGTTCCCGTTCAAAATTTTAAAAATTCTGAGAACTTAAAAAAACAAGTCAAAATCGGTTGATCCGTTTAGGATCTAGAGCGTTACACAAAGAAGCTGATCAACACATTGCCCTGTTTTTCGTTCAGTGAAGTCGTGTTATCTCAGTTTTCACTACGAAGCACCCATATTACATAAATTCCATACAATTTGTCAGTCTACATACAGTATTTGGGTTCCAAAATCAAGATCGTTAACAATAATGAAAATTAAATCTGATCCATCCACGTCAACTTGTTGCTTGCGTAGAATGTTTTGGTAGCTAATTGATCAGGCCTAATTGGTTTTGAAGAAATTCGATAACTTTATAGATTGCGGTCATGTAGCTACGTGTTGTTTTGTTGAATGAAATGATCAGCTGACAAATAACTGCTCGACAAACGACTTCCTACTACGTAAACAAGCTGATAAGCCATCATCGTATTCAGCCACATTATTTGAGAAATTAATTTTTAGCTGTACTAACTTGTGTGAAAAATAAACCTTAATGAGTGGGTTCCGTTAACTTGCTTTAAGGAACTTTGCAGGAGTACATCCGCTCACTCGGGTTTTTTGGTATCGTTTTTAGTATTCTGTAAAAGTAAAAGGTTTTGATCATTCGTTTGTCTATGTGTCGCAGACAATTTTCTCCAGAACTGATAATGGTATCACAATGGCTGTGGCCGCCTAGAGCCACGCAAGGCAAAATATTGTTAAGGGCCACCTCCCAATATTACTGTATAACTAGTGGCTTGTAGGGGCAATAGCCCCTATATGTAGGCTATATAAACAAAAACACAGCTACAACAACAAAACACATCACAAACTGCAACATTCAGGTTGTTGCTATGATAGCTGAATTTTCCAAGTTATATACTATCCCCTGTTTTTAACACTAAAATCACCTGATTTACACCTACATATTTCCATGCTATTTAAATGGGAATTATTTTATTCCGTAACAAATTTTCGGAACACAAGAAAAGTGAATATTTCCCCAAAATTGCATGTCCAGACCGTTAAAGGTCGACTCTAGTAAAGCAGAAAGCAACCTGCGACTCCCTATAGCGGCGGTAGGTTACGCGGACATTGCTCATCCTAAATCGATTTAAAAAACGCAATTATTCAAATACCGTTTTTTTTTTTTTTTTAATAGGCCTACCAACCTCTTGGGGACAAAATTCTTCATCTGAATGGCTTGGTAATTTTTCGCTATAATTAATAGTTACAACGTAAAAAAATATTAAAAATCAATGTTTTAAATTGTTAATAAATATTAAACAAAATATTTTTCTTAGTTTTGAAAAAGCCATTTGCATGCATATTGTCCATAGCTTTAAAATGAAATATCGTTTATAATTTTCCGATCAAAAATAAAGGAAAAATTTGGATTTTAATTTTTTAAATTTAACATTGGTGTTATGGAGTGTCAGCTAACTTGGCCGACAGCTAGAGCCGACCCTTAAAATGAAACCTCTCCCAGCTTTCTACCATTCGCTCACAATTTCATTGTAAAATTTGGGCTTACGGAATTAGATATATAGATGTAATGATTTTTTTTAACCAACAAACTCTTAATTTTCTGCTACATAATGGTGTTTTTACTAATTAGGTACTGAACAAGTAAAGTACCCTAAAATGCAGCAGTTATGATCTTAACCGATGATTGCTTTATCTATTGAGAAATTATCATTATTGTCATCCTTGACAACGCACTTTACAATCCGTAACTGCTTTTTAAGTTTGAGAAAGCGTGAAACAACACCCTTAGGATATACGAGTCAAAGTGAAAATAATCTGTCATACAGTACAGTATTTCTGTCAGAAGTGCAACTACCACTACGTAGTGAAGAAAGTAGGCCTAAGCTTTGAAAATGAAAAGAAAGTGTGCATTGTTACTTAGAAAGTAATTTTAAGTCTAGGCCTAACCTAAAATTGTTGTATGTATGTTGCCGTTAAAACAGGTAAAATAAATTAAACATAGCTTACATATAATAATATTAGGTTATTATAGACTGATGAATCAACATTTTATGTTTATTGAATGTATTTACAATGAATAGACATTTAATTTACCACCTTAGCTTTGATGTTATAATTAATTCTACACCTTTATTATAATAACATTAAACGTATGGAAACAGTAAATACTTGTATAGATTTTAAAAACAATCTAATAGTAAACGGCAATTGAAAGATTCAAATTATGTATGTATGTTGCCGTTAAGTAGTAGTGGCGGCCATCTTGGATTTTTATCTCATAAGAGCAATGTTAAATTTCAAACCATTTATTTCGTTTACTTTTTTCATAAAATTGTTTACAAGATCTCATCTTATTTTAAGCACAATATGCATCCGTCTTGCAATTTAGATTGTTTTAAATGCTTTTGATTTGTTATGTAATTGACATTATTGTAAGTAGGCTACAAAATTTGAATTTTGTTCCTAATACAATAAAAAATTAACAATGAAAAATAATTTGCAAGCCGGATCCGAAATTGTATAAAGAATATTCAGTTTTTTTTTCAACACTCAATTACAAAAGATATACTTATAAAATGGTTTGAAATGAGCAATGTCAAAGCGTTCAGCTGTAAGAAATTGCACTGTTTAGATAGCGATACAGTGAGAAGCGGTTGCGTTTCCGGTTGCTTTCTCGTTTGCTTTAGCAGACTCTTAAAGCAAACGGTTCAGCTGCGTGGTCGAATTATTTGTCATACTAGTTGATTTTATGCGGAACGAAAAATGTGCCACAGTTTTAAAGCATAATATATTTCAATAATAAAAACACCAAAAATATTGTATCAAGCTATCGTGTACTATTTTGGAATATGTAGTTTTAAGATAAATGAAGAAAAGGAGTTCTGAAGTATTAACTCCGTACTTTTCTAACACCGTGTATATAAACATTTGATTCTCTCCCCGTACTTTTCTAACACCGTGTATATAAACATTTGATTCTCTTCGAATCCTTTGGACTTTTGATTACTGGTAGCTTACCATGATCTAAATCCCAATTCTTGTTAAAGTAGAGGCGACGCGACGCGGGAAGGTGAGAGGAGCTCAACGGATGTCCTGCCCACATATCCCCAGTATTCGTGGGCTAACACATGGCCATTCATACGGCTTATATAACCACACTGCAGCTATTGATTGTAGGCCTACTGTGTACTGATCGATAAAATTCAGACTCTTCTGTAATGCAACAAATTCAGTTTGATAACGTCGAAGTTGATTTTAAAGAGCTTCAATGCGGTCGGTTTATTTTTTATTGTTACGATAACTTAATTCGATTAATTTTTATGAACAAGAAGGGCCTATTTGTGAATTTCTGTTTGTAGAATTTCAGTTGCAATGTTTAGGACTTATTAGCGGTAACGGAATCCTTTTTTCCGTTTTCTCTGAACGTCCATAAGTGACAGCCTCAAAGCTTTGTTTCACAAACTTTTAATATACGATTTTACGTCATTATAAATACTGTAAACCACAACACTAAATTAAAAAAATTCTTAAAAATCGGGTAGCCTCTACCATCATATACGGAACGCTTTTTTTTTTATATGACGCTCGTTGTCACGCGTTCCTACTTTTTATTAAATTTATTTAAAAAATTCCAACATCTTTTGTAATTTACACACCATTACAAAAACTAAAAAAAAAATACATACCAGTATTACGTATTACGATACTAAGAATTCATATTCTTTTTTGAGAGTTTCTAAAACGTAAATGTGTTTATTTACCATGCTTACAAAACCATTGGCATACATGATTTTTTTTTTGTAGAATGCCTACAGCTTTGATTTACATGTAACCTGTTTTTTTTTTTCTATTTATAGATATTACTAAGAATTCGTCTTTTCTTTGGGTTTTTTTTTTATCTTACGATAATTAAAACATTGTCGACATCGATCCTTTCATAAATTTACTTCGTTTTGTAGATTATACCTGTACGTGTGATTTACTTCAGATCTTTTTTTTTAAATAAACAATTTAAAGAGCATTTTATTCCTGTGTAACTAACGTGGAAATAGGCTTTTCAAAAACTAAACGAAACCTAGACAAATATTGAAACATAGACAAAATTTAGTCAATTTTTGACAAGGACCTTTCACAAATAAGTGATTTATAGTTATTGAAAACAAACATTGTTTAGGCCTGCTGTCTACAGTTATTGAAAACAACTATTGTTTCTGGCCTGCTGTTTACAGTTATTGAAAACAAACATTGTTTAGGCCTGCTGTCTGCAGTTATTGAAAACAAATATTGTTTAGGCCTGCTGTCCACAGTTATTGAAAACAAATATTGTTTAGGCCTGCTGTCCACAGTTATTGAAAACAAATATTGTTTAGGCCTGCTGTC
>JAGFPH010005456.1:40333-58883 GCA_018207615.1 Philaenus spumarius | reverse complement strand
TTTAGGCCTGCTGTCTACAGTTATTGAAAACAAATATTGTTTAGGCCAGCTGACTACAATTATTGAAAACAAATATTGTTTTTGGCCTGCTGTATACACCATTATGTTTGATGTTGTTCAATATTTTTTTTTTTTAATTAAATTGTAAAATAAAAATATAAAGTGTTTTTGTCGCCGCATTCCTATAGAAACGAGCGCTATTAGTACCTATCTATCTAGTATTTTCTGTCTGTCCGTCTTTATGTGATTTTTACAAATACCTTAATATCTCAGAAACGTTTTAAGATATACTCGTGAAACTGGGTATGAATATTGATCTAAATAGGATTAATTTTCCTGCAACAATCCGTTTCAAAATGGCGGCAATTGAAAATTTTCAAGGTCAAATATCTAGAAAAAAAAATGTATAGCTACAAAATGTTTAGACTATTTTAAGACCAATCCAACGATATATTGCTTTTAATAATTTAGTCATAAATAAAAGAGATAACTCTAATCTAGTGGTCAAATGTAGAGCTATAAGGGTGCTGAATTGCTGAAGGCCATATTAATGAAATAGCAATAAACAGTCCTAAATTCGACCTCAAAATTTGAGTTTTCTCTGTTACTTATGATTCAATTATTAAAAACGATACATAGTTGGATTTGTTTTAAAATAATATAAAAAAATGTTTATTTATATTATTTTGTAAAATTTATAGTTTTCTAGATAATGAAAATTGAAAATTTTTAAACTGCCGCCATTTTGAAACGGATTGTTGCTGAAAACAAAATTTTCAAGTAAAATGACGCCTATTTAAATCAATATTCACACCCAGTTTCATGATTATATCTTAAGGGGAGGCTACCCTGCCCGCCATAATGAATCTGATTCCCATAAGAGCAATGCTACAGAATAAGTCCTTTTTTTCTCGTTAATTCGTGAAATAAATTTAAAAATTTGGTTTCATTTTGAAGTACTGTCATATGCGGATGTTGATTGCTGAATACATTTTCAAAAACCGTTTTATTGTTTTCATAAAAGTATGATATAAATAGTAAAAAATAGTAAACTTTATTAATTTTTTACTCAATCACAAAAAGAGATATTGCAAAAAAAACTTAGCTATCAATCTATTTTACTTTAAGAAAAAGATAAAGCTTTCGTTTTTTGACAAAAATAACACAAAAATATGCTTAATAGTGAAGGTATGTTTAATCTTATCTTCTAAAGCGAGAGATAATTGTCTGTCTGCTAAATGGATCTGGAATCTCCGTCTAAGGATTTTTGATTTTTTGATTTTATATGGGGCTTTTGGCCACGAGAAATCGATTGGAAATGGTCACCAGTCTGGGAAAATTCATTTTCTACGTCTTTTTATCAAATTAAAAAGTGAAATTTGTCCATTTTAAACAATACAAAGCACAGCTGATGCAAATGTTTTCAATGTCATTACAATAATCATCTGTTTTCTTTTAAACGAAGCACAGCTGATGCAAATGTTTTCAATGCCATTACAATAATCATCTGTTTTCTTTTAAACTGTATTTTATTAGAGGTAAGCCTAATGTTGTATCTATTTATAGTTACCATGGCAACGAATACTTCTGCTAAATAAACATACCCTTTATTTAGTTGTTTAATGTTATAGGCCTAACCTAAACGATGTTCACGGAAATTTGCAATAATAGTTATTGACGTGAGCGAACTAGGCCCTAGGCCTAAATCGATATTGAAATATTAAACTTTAATTTAGGCCTGACTTATTTCTGAGGCATAGCGTTGAGATTATGGTTAATCCTTTAAACTGTATTTTTATTACAGGTAAGCCTAATGTTGTATATACCCTTTATTTAGTTGTTTAATGTTATAGGCCTAACCTCAAAACTCAATAATCCAATATTTATTATTGAAATCATAGCCCTGCTTATAATCGAGCTTTAGCTCGGTCTCCTGGTACTGTTTATTTAACATTTAAGTTGGTACCCAACTTCGCCGTTTTGAATTTAGGGAGCCGAGCCTTAAAACTTTTCTGAGATATATTAAGGTACATTTGTAAAAATCACATGCAGACGGACAGACAGAAAACTGATCGAGGTAGGACACATGTTGTATTGTATTACTTGCTTGTTTCTAGCTGATTAAGGTTTTCTATATCTACTTATATAAAGCTAGACGGTAACACTGATTCACTGACATTAATTATTAGGCACTTCCCGTAATCGTACCCCCCTCGACCTCATACTTGAATTAAAGCTCTCGACGAGAAACTTTAGGGAAAATTGCCAGAATTTAACATTTTTGAATTTGGGAAGCACCTTTTGGGCGGGAAAGATTTTTTAGATTTTTTCAATTTCTTCATTTTCCCACTTTGAGCGCATTTAGTAAGAAAACGACAAGAGATAGCAAAAAATGTTAAATACAAAAGTTGTAGAAAATTAAATTTCAAAGAAGAGATTTTCGTCAGATTCAATATCCAATCATCCCTTTAGCCGCTACTAACCCGAGAAGGAGCTCCGCCAAACAATCCTTCAAATTTGCCATGTTAATCTTATGGAAATAATGTTTAAATGAGTTTGAGTCAGCTGCCAAATAAAACAACTGATTTGTGCTCGGTCACCTATGTACAAACGAGCGAAAGATTAACGAGATTCTTTAACGAATTTTCCAACTGTGAGCGAAGCGAAGTAGCCATCTGAGGCCGAAGGCCGAGGCGGGGTTGGGACGCGAAGCGTTCAGGGGCAGAGCCCCTAGTTTTTTTTCATAAAATTACAGCTCAGAGAAATATTTAAATCTTTTGTGTGTGGTTGTTTCCAAAACTAGCTTTTTATTGAGGTGCATATTTTAATGTAACCTTTCCTATTGTTCTTTTTATCTGGGCTGATAATTTTTCTTCTGAATTTTCTTTCGTATCAATGTTGTTGTTGATTTATAAAATACTAATAAACTATACTGCAATTGAATCAAACCTTCAAAATTTGCTGCTAGATAAATTTATTAATAAAGGATAACTTTGAAGATTTCGTATGGCCCACCTTCGAAACAACATTTGGTCGTCCAAGACTGCCATTTTTCACACAACTGACACTGTGGAACTGCACTCTTATTACTCAGATCCGACTCGCACTTTATTAGTAATACGTTTACGAAATTATCAAGCGTCGTATTTAAACCCACGTTTTTAGCGTCTTTGAAGTCTCACCGAAGCTAATGAT
The DNA here is from genome assembly GCA_018207615.1 of Philaenus spumarius. Taxonomy (NCBI): domain Eukaryota; kingdom Metazoa; phylum Arthropoda; class Insecta; order Hemiptera; family Aphrophoridae; genus Philaenus; species Philaenus spumarius. Next base: position 55,688 of record JAGFPH010005456.1, on the reverse strand, counting down.
GGCAGTCCGAGACAAGATGGTAGGGAGACATTTAAAACCGCGGTGCGTCCTTTAGACAATAGCAAAGCTAAACAATAAACAGTATTAATTAATATGATTGACCAATGAGAAGTGCGTATCGGAATATTAACGGACCGGAAATGGCAACACATCCGGGATACGGACGTGGAATGGCTGAGAGTAGATTTGGTGGGCGTTAATGTTCGCGCCACAAGGTGGTTTCACAAAGTAATTTTTCTTTTATTGTCGAGATTCGAATCTGTCTGTGTGTTGCGGGTTAATTAAATTGTATTCTTGTTTCGTTTTTTTCTAATAAAACCTTTACTATCGGAAATTACTTGCCTATTAAGAAAAAACCTTTCACTTATGAATAATTTGTACTTTCCTCAGTAACATAAAATTTATATTAGTGTGTCAAAAAAAAGTAAATAAACACAATTTACTGGAGGTAAATTTTACACAATTTTGTTGTAAATGGTATGGCATTGAATGAATAAGCAAAACGTAATGAAACTTTGCAGTTATGTATGTTTCACTATAACCAATAATAGTTAGAGGTATTTTATTTATTTTTAGCGTAACCTGGGGACGGCCCACTTAGACAATTTTAAATATAAGCCTTGGTCGAGCCTTCATTTTAAAGGAATTTGGATCTTCCCCAAAGTTAATTTCTAAAGACCAGCTCCACAAAGATAATTTCCAAAGATCAGCACCACAAAGATCATTTCCAAAATTCAGCTCCACAAAGGTCATTTCCAAAGATCAGCTCCATAAAGATCATTGTATGTCTGTATGTAGGCCTATACAAAGCTAGAGCGAAAATTATTCGATCGATTTCTAACAAATTTTCACCAGACATGTCAAGTAGGCCTATATAGATGCACGAAAAACGGTTTTGAATTTTTTTGAAAAACAAACCCCTTTTTTATAAAAAAAACCCCAAAAAATCAGTTCTTATTTTTTTATAAAAAACCGCTCTAAAGATTTTGAAAAAATTTGGCTTTTTTGTAGCCTTTAATAAACCGTACCATATGCAAAAAACCGCATCTTTCTGAAAATTGTCGTTTAGCTAATAATAACTGATTTTTGGGGTTTTTTTTGGCCATAAAGGGGGTTGTTTTTCAAAACTTTTTTCGTGTATATATAATTGACGTGTTTGGTGCAAATTTGTTCGAAATCGATCTAACAGTTTTCTCTCTAGATAATAATAATATTTATTAGTTAATCTCTACTTAAATAAATTACCTCTCCTACCCCACCTACAATTATGAAGTCACAGTGAATCCGCTTAATAATTTAAATATGTTAGTGAGAAAGTATGTGCCAGTTCCTGGCATCGTTTATTTTTTTAGGTTAGGCGTTTATTGAAAGCATTTTCAATCTATTACCATAGCAATCTACTTGGCAAATTTATAATCATTTAATTATTTTTCACAACTAACCGTTTTCTTAGATTAGGTTAAAATAAACATACAATCAGAAATTAACGAAAAAGGCTTATTGTATTTATAAGTCAAACATCTGGTGTTACATATTATATTGTTTTCGTTCGTTGGCAATATCAAAATTTGGTTGAAATGTTGATTATTTAAATATTAATTGTGAAATTACCACGCATCCCGTAATTCAAATTATTGTAGATGGTGCGTGTCTATTTCGGTCTCTGTCTTACATTATGTATAGGTTACCTCTACTCCCGCCTCCCTACTTAGATCCAAATGCCTCTGTTTTGATCTATCGACATTTCCGTGAAATTATCAGAGTTTACAATAATCTGATAGCATTGGCGTCGCCGCGAGTAGGGGCTCCGCTTCTGTTGTAATTTACATTTCATAATTATGATTTATTTACGGTTCAATTTAAAGATCAAGTTCATAAAGTAAAAGGCTGGTGATATGATACCCTGATTGTCTTTCTTTCTCTAGTAAGGTGAACTACTTTCTATATCCATTGTCTCAGCTTACAAAACGCAAATTATGAGTTATTTAATAATCAATAGCTACAGGCCGCATTTGCCATGGTTAGGACACAATAATAAGCGTATTATTTACATCTTTATTTATGTCCGCAATGTCGAGATGCAGTCTGTTCCTGGCATTCAGACTTTCATTTTAGCCATTGTGGTACCAAAATGTATAGTTGTATTTCGGCATGTATATCGCCTTGTTTACTGCACTCCAGCTAACCGGTGATCTAATCGTTATTTATGTCGTGTTGGCACCGATAGCGATGGTTGGTTCGGTGTCCGCAATGTCGAGATGCAGACTATTCCTGGCATTCGGACTTTCATTTTAGCCATTGTGGTACCAAAATGTATAGTAGTATTTCGGCATGTATATCGCCTTGTTTACTGCACTCCAGCTAACCGGTGATCTAATCGTTATTTATGTCGTGTTGGCACCGATGGCGATGGTTGGTTCGGTGTCCGCAATGTCGAGATACCGGCTACTCCTGGCATTCGTAATTTCATTTTAGCCATTGTGGTACCAAAATGTATAGTTGTATTTCGGCATGTATATCGCCTTGTTTACTGCACTCCAGCTAACCGGTGATCTAATCGTTATTTATGTCGTGTTGGCACCGATAGCGATGGTTGGTTCGGTGTCCGCATTGTCGAGATACCGGCTACTCCTGGCATTCGTAATTTCATTTTAGCCATTGTGGTACCGAAATGTATAGTTGTATTTCGGCATGTATATAGCCTTGTTTACTGCACTCCAGCTAACCGGTGATCTAATCGTTATTTATGTCGTGTTGGCACCGATAGCGATGGTTGGTTTGGTGTCCGCAATGTCGAGATGCCGTCTACTCCCGGAATTCGGACTTTCATTTTAGCCATTATGGTACCGAAATGTATAGTTGGACATGTAAAGCGCCTTGTTTGCTGTACTCCACCTAACCGGTAATCAAATCTTTATTTATGTCATGTTGGTACGACAACGGTGGTTGGTTTAGTATTCGGCTTGTTAAGATCCTCACTGATACCATTGCAGGTAACTTTTGATTGGAGGATTATTTCTGCCAAGTTGATTTCGACTTTGAAGGTTATTCGGTCTCCTACTCAGGAGGTCTTACCTGGTTGAATTTTGGTTAACTAGTGATTTGGCCTTTTTTGTAGTATCAGGACGGGCATCGTAGAATAATCTGGCTAACCGGTGAGTGAACAGAATGTTTGTCGTGCTGGTTTGCTGTGTGAAACGCTACATTTAATTTAATTTCATTCGGTTATTTTTGTGCGTGCGAAAACGGTCTTATGTCTTCGTAAACAGTTTCTTAAATTTTGAAAGAGTTAGGTTAGATGTTTGATCTTGTCTTAACTTTATGCAACTAATTCTTTACTTCAAGTGTATATTTTCAATTTAAAAAACAGTGTGTAGTTGTTTAACAATCTATATATCTATGTTGTGCTAAATATTGTGTTTTCTTTGTGTTGCAGTATTCTAACATTAGGATCGGTCCAGTTGTAAAGAAAGATGTTATGAAAGCATCCACTATGTTGGAACACGAGAGTCAGTAAGTATTTGATCAAAATTGGATTTTTGTTACTTTAGTAAATGTTAAAACAGACAGATTTTTGACCAACCAACTTCAGCTGTACAAGTTCAGCCTTTTTTATGCTTGGCATTTTCTGTGTTTATTTTATCCATTTTTGTAGCAATAAAATATGGAATTAGGAGTTCTGTAGCAGTAAAGCACCTAAAAAAACCTATTACAATGTATAGACGTATATATTCTCAAAAAATCTATTCCTTTAAGGGTAAAGTGTTACTTCATAATTTCTTAAATTTTCTTGTAGCTTATGATTAGCATAGACTCTAGTCCAGTTGTGTACCTAGTTGTAGAGTGTTCTGATGCAAACTTTACTATACGGTACCACCACCTTCAAACTAATCACCATTCTCTTACCTCATTCTATACCTGAAGGTAATCAACAAATTACAAAACAAATTGTTTAAATCATATTGTTTAAAAAAAGTAAATGTGTGCAGTGGTGGAACACCCCCCCCCCCCTCCATCACACCTTTTCTTCAATTCTTTTTTCATTGCCTTTTATTATTAGATTGTTTTTCATACAAATATTTACTGTTTCCATACATGTAATGTAACAAAGGTGTAGAATTAATTATTATAACATCAACGCTAAGATGATAAATGTCCATTCATTATAAATACATTCAATAAACATAAAATGTTGGTTCATCAGTCTAGGCCTAACCTAAAATTATTATGTGTATGTTTAATTTACTTTACCTGACTTAACGGCAACATACATACGATAATTTTAAGTTAGGCCTAGACTTAAATTACTTTCTAGGCCTAACCTAAAATTTTAGCGCTTGACGAAACCGATCGTCACTTAATTTAAATTAATGATCCAAAACACATGTTTCTTGAATGTATTTACATTCATTGCCATAGCAACCAATTTGGGAAAACTTTTTTCGTTACTCGTATTTTATATTTGTCATTGCTACAGCAACCAATTAATAACACTTTTTTTCATTACCTACTCATTATATTTTATATTTGTCACCTCCTAACGCAACCCGCGTTAAGAAACTTTGTTCCAAAAAATAATAGCAATAGTAATAAATAAAAACTACCAATTTATTAATAGAGTAAGTTTTGCTTTAAAACATGTAGAGTTTTTGATGACACGGATTATAAATTGTAGCAAAAATATTTTTTCATCAAAAGTCTTAGTACCTAGGCTACCAATTGTTATTAATCTGATTTTCTGAGGTTATAAGGTTCAGCATTTGCGAAAAGTAGCAGAATAAAGCATACAAAAATAGTTATAAAAACATGTTATTTAAGAATTGATATAGAATTGCTAATGTTCAAAAAGAAAAAACTATGTAAAATTAAATTTCATAAACGAAAAAACTTTACTCTGGTCTCAAACATACAAGCTTATTTTGTGTTTTGACATCAGCAAACATAATTTAAATTTGATGTACTATAATCACGTTTCTTTTCAAGTTTAAAAAACCTAAAAATAGATTTTATTTCAAACACTTTTTATCTTTTTACCAAAAGAATTTCCGTACCAAGTCACCTGCTCTGGAACGGCCGCTCTACTCACACCATTTTCGCTACACCAGTATGTTAGTTCAATAGAATTTACATTTTTTCTATCCCTTTCTTTTCAGGTTACCTGCCTCTTCATTAGTGTTCAATAAGACATCTACTGTATTTTTAGACAAAAATCCATCCTGCAAAAGCATTAACCCTCAAAGTACATGGATGCAAGCTATTAAATGAATTCATAGTACGTACTAAAAGGTCTGTGTTTTTGTTTTTCCAGGTATGCAACAATCTTAGCGTTCGATGTCAAGATAGAGAAAGATGCTCAAGATTTGGCCGATACATTAGGTGTAAAAATCTTCCAAGCTGATATTATCTACCATCTGTTTGATAAGTTCATGGCTTACCGTGAAGAACTGAGGCAGAAGAAGAGAGAAGAGTTTAAACACATTGCCGTCTTCCCTTGCAAACTCAAAGTGTTGCCTCAGGTGTGTAAGATAAAATGATTATTTGGTGTAAACTCGTTTGAAGTTTAAATAAACACGTAACTGTGTTTTGTAGATTTGAGTTAGTTATAGTTTGCTTTATTGTAACTCGTGCAATACTGAAAATGAGGACTTTGTCGATGAAACGCGCTCCTCCATGAAATATGATATACATGGAAACAAACATTTAGTTCATGTTTTTTACAGTTGAATTTTATGTAGTTTTATGATCTCTGCAATAACTTTGATCAAGTACAATTATTTTGTAAAGCACTAAATCAGATTTAACACAGAGTGATTTTTATTTACTTCTTAACATTTTGCTGTGGAGTTTGGATTTGAATTTATCTACAGTTAAGTACTCGTCCCTTATATTCATTTCCTTATGTTAAAAATAGAATATTTAATATTTCAAGATGCATTATTGCTACGGTGATTGTTAGCTTTGTTTTAAGTAATGATGTATTTAAATATTACATTTAGGAGATGAGGAAACTTATAAATTGCTAGTAACGTCTTGGCTAAACAGGCTCGAATTTACTGCTCCTAGAAGAAATAAATTCCTGCCTGTTGAGCGAAAGGAAGAATAGAGAAGTTGCACAGTAAAAATTTAATAATTCAGGTTTAAAAAAAGTATAATAAAAATTCATGATTTTAAAATTAGGTTTTTTTTTAAACTATGAATGTGTATTAAAAACCACTATTGTGCTTTTTTTTCAACCCAGAGAAAATTCCTTTGAACGCCCCTTACTTTACAGAATCATTACCTCCCCCCCCCCTCCAAATAAAAAAAACCAATAAGTTGGCATTTGGCTGACAGATTTTCAATATTTTAATTATACAAGTTAAATTTGTACAAGGTTTTGAAATATAAGGGTCAAAGTTTGTCGCATAAAATGGTTTGAACTAAACTAAATTGTATTTTGTTTCAGTTTATCTTCAACTCAAGAGACCCTATTGTGATGGGAGTTATTGTGGAAGGAGGGATAGTCAAAGAAGGAACTCCAATATGTGTACCTAGTCGTGAAGTAAGTACACCTATTCTTCATTTATCATTGCTTCAGAAATAATCCTGCCTGTCGTAGAAGATTTTGAAGATAGGCGATGTTGTTATGATGGCAAGAGTTTTGGTTCAAAATGTTTTCCCAATAAATCCGACCATGGAGAATGTGTTAAAAATATTTTCGTTGAGTTTTAGGAACAACATTTTTTTAATTCTCTTTGTATTCTTAAACATGTAAAGTGCAAACATGGAATGAGTTTTACATAGTTAAAATCCTTGTAAAACTGAACATTTTTTGAAATATCATTTTTATTACAAGATGGCAGCCAAAATCATGCTTTTGCTTATCTTGGGGGAACCTCACTCAAAAGCTATCACGATCCTCTAAAAAACATCACTTTTGTGAGGCCCTAATGGTAGTATCAAAGTTTAGCCATCACCTAGCAACATAACATTTTAGTAAGCCAAGGCTATTCTTAAACTGCATTTTCTTTAATGGTGGGTTTCTTTCTATTATACAAGTTATTTATTATTTGGAACTAGTAATTAATCAATAGTAATAGCCTAATCAAGGATGGCTTCAAGTCTAGTATTTATTAGTGTACCGGAAAAGTCCAGAATAGGTTCTTTAGGAATCTACAATCCATGTGGTAAATTTATCCTCAACAATAATACTGTACATATAAAAAGGTAGCAGAGCATGGTTGCAAGAATAGACCTGTGGATTATTTGTCCAGGTGCTTTCATTTTCTAACAATACAGAGAATGGTATTTTTTCATTTTACTTTACGGCTAACACAAGAATATAGCGCACGCTCATTCAATTGTTGTATTGTTTGATTTATTTGTCTTATTTCGTGGGAATAAATTAAAATCCTTATCGAAGATTCTGCTCAAAGGATTTGAGCATTCGTTTTAATCAAAGTTGTAAATATAACCTTAAAGTATATTTTTAGGCTTGGTTTTGGCATTAATTTTTTTATGATAATTAGATTTATTAATGTGCATTATTATCTACAACACAAAACTTAACCTAAAAGTTGTAAACATAACCTTAAAAGTACACATAATTGTTGAAGTATTACAGCTGAGGGTGTTAAGTGTTGTTAGCTGTTATGTGTTAAGGAATAATTCAAGCAATACAACCTTGTTCATGTGCTTATAATATAGGGTACTTATGCAGACAATTTTGATTTTCTCAATATAGGCAGTAGTTATAACGATTCTTATTAAAATTTAATAAAATGAACTAATACTGAAGCAAAAAATACATTTTTAAGTTTCTTTAGAGATTTCTGTTTAAAAAAATCACTAAAAAGCAATTATAGTAGACCCGGAATTAAATATAATTCTCCAAACAGTAGTTAAAAAAGAATTGTGGTTTATTATATTTTAAGAGAAAACATTAATTCTTAAGTGAAGTAGGTTATAACCATCCATTAGTGTGCATTAATTTGATGCATTTTATTTTAATGTTATAGCATACAGCTCTTATCAATGCATCCTATTGGATCCTGCTATAAAGTTACTCTTTGTTCGATAGTCTATTTACATTCTATATAAAAATGTTGTTTTTTAGTTATTTTCATAAAAAAATATTTAAAAGACCACCATTTTTAAACGGAGTATTTGAACAAGTTGATTTTTTTTTTCAAACTAGGTCTTTACATTGATGCGTAACCTGCAAAATTTCAACTCAATTAGTAGAGCCAATAAGATATAAATTATTTCGTAATAAAAGGAAATGGCGAATAGCTGGTAAAATATGCACTTTTGTTTGTAGGATTTTTTTTGACCTACTGAATTATTTAAGCTCATTTCAGAATCACTACGTACGATAAATATTTGGGAGGGAGACTGAAAGTGGAATAGGGTGATGATAGACAGAGCAGCGGTTCGAGTTCGTGCATACGCACAAGTGCAGTATTCCACTGTGCATACCATAGTTTCACTTCTTAAAAATTCATCTGCATATAATGTAATTTAAAATAATTCGACCACGCATATGAACCGCTGACGTGAGTTGAGCAAATTTCCAAAATTAAGTTTTATGTTTTCAACCAACTATTGGTAAATTGTTCCATTCACGGCGGCCCTGAACAACTGCCTGTGTGTACAAAATATGTTAGTAGAATTTGTTTGCACCTAAACCTCCAGCTTCGGCTTACGGGCTCCTTCTTTCCACTCGCAGCGGAAAAACTCGCTTTCCACCTAGACCTTGCATCCTCAGGTTATGAGCTTCACTTTGCTAGCAGTGTACAAACTCGGCCTCAGATTAAGAAGATGCCCCCACGGTAAAATACCCATATGGATTTGAACCGGGTACTTTTATACTATTTCAAGTTTTGATAGATTTTGGAGGAACCAAGCGAGCTATAAGGTCGTGTAAAAAAACAAAATGTGCAGAATAATATCTTACATTACATTTTTTAGATAAAATTCTAAAAAAGTTTCATTATCGTACGAAAAATTTCAAAAGATTGTTATTTCCGGTCAAAAAACTTACTTCTGGTTGTTAGATTTTTTGGCTAACAAACTCGTCCGAGCGAAGTAGACAACCAACGTGTGTACCAAATTTGGACTAAATCGGTCTTAAAATACGGCCGCTTGAATGCGAACACATATAAAATAAATTGTTGGTTCATCAGCCTAAATTATATTAAGATTTGAAGAAAAGGCGTAAGATCTTTGTTCCTGCACTACCAATCCCACTACCGCACACATTTTTTTCATATAGGCCTGTACATACATAATTTTTAATGACACCCCAAAACATGTTCTGGGGACCATGATCGGTGCTCATTTACTACTCCCGACATTGGTATTACCATAAGGGTCATTGCAATAGCTCATTTATCCTATGGAAATTCGCTAACAAGGCAATTTTCACTCTTGAAAATAATAAAATTTCTTTATAGTATTAAAGAATTATTAGTCAACCTTATATTATTTACATAAAAAAGTAATATTTACCTATAATGCTAATTGAACCATGAATTGTACAAGCATTTCCACCTACACTTGTACACATTTGGAATGGGTATAAAGTCCCAGGACAGCTTAATATTGCTTTTACAGTACTAGATAAAGCAACAAAACTTGGCACATCTATACTGTTCTTGAAAAAGTGCTTTTTGAAACAACTACATATGTTCCCTCACCTTAGTAGGACGGTCCACTTTAAAGTCAGAATGAAATCTTAAAAGCTAGCTCAACTGAGTTGGAAATGGCTGCTTGTCAAAGTTGGTATTAATTTGTAATTAGCTACATTTTATAAAGTCTCGGGTGGTTTAATCATTTTTTAACAGGCAACAAAATAGCCATAAAAGCTTATTCTTGGGGTTCTAGCAATGGAAACTATTATTTGGCGTACACAAGAAGCGGCTACCACCATTAGGGGCGTCCAACATAGGGGTTTGTAAAGAATTTTAAAGATAAGTTCTTTATTGGTAACTCTAGACAAACGTTGTAATTTTTATCATTGTTAAACTGCTGCCATTTTAGGTAGGGTGAACTTTGTGGCGTTGTGTTATACTAGTAACGACCTTTAATTTGATGTACAACAGTTTTAATTTGATGCTCTCATTTAAGTTTTTCTTTTGACTCCTAGTGGGCCATCCACCAGAGGAGGTATCTGTCCACTGAATACATGTTAAAATAGTTTTTGGTGCCCAGTAACAATGTGCCAAGTTTTGTAGCTCCATATGTAATGGTTTAGAAAATATTAATTGTACCGGGATTTTTTACTCACCCTTTACATACCTGAAACGACTGACGACCGAAAGTAAGTTCCTCAATTCCAATAAAAACATCACCAAATGTGAAAATTAGGTATGGCCTTAAGGGTCGGCTCTAGTAAAACAGAAAGCAACCTGCGACTCCAGCGTAGCGGCGGTAGGTTACTCGGACATTGCTCATCCTAAATCCATTTAAAACCCGCAATTGTTCAAATAGCGTTTTTTTTTTAATACGAAACTCTTGGGGACAAAATTCTTCATCCGAATGGCTTGGTAATTTTTCGCTATAATTAATAGTTACAACGTAAAAAAATATTTAAAATCACCCTATAGCGGCGGTAGGTTACACGGACATTGCTCAGCCTAAATACATTTAAAACCCGCAATTGTTCAAATACCGTTTTTTAAAAAAATACCAAACTCTTGGGGACGAAATTCTTTATGGGAATGGCTTGGTAGTTTTTTGCTATAATTAATAGTGACAACATAAAAAATATTAAAAATCAATGTTTTAAATTGTTAATAAATACTAAACAAAATGTTCTTCTTAGTTTTGAAAAGCCATTTGCATGCATATTGGCCATAGCTTTAAAATGATATATTGTTCATAATTATCCGATAAAAAAAAGGAAAAATTTGGATTTTAATTTAACATTGGTCTTATGGAGTGTCAGCCAACATGGCCGACAGCTAGAGCCGACCCTTAACCCTCCAAGTGGCATGGTTAAAGCTAAAATTAAAAAGCCTGTTTTTAGCGTTTTGCAAGCATATTTTTAAAAATTCGCCAAAAATAGTAAATGAACCCCAATCCAAAAGTGTTCCATAGCTTTTTTGTAGAAGAAACTTCAAAGAATTCAAATATGCCACTAAAAATTAGTTTCTTTTGAAATTGTAAAAGTTATTAGCTTAGAAAGCAAAAAATGTTTAGTAACGGAAGGAAAAAAACAACTCTATGCCTACATAAAAAATAGTAAAACATTTTTGTAATTTTTTTCAAAATACACAAAAGTTTTATAATTTAGTTCTAAATAGAAATATGTAAAAATATCTTTCAATTTCACAATTGTTTAGTTCAAAATAACACTTTGAATGTTTTTACTACATAACCTGCAAATCAGACTAAGTTCAATGTGACTTGGCCTAAACATTTTTTACTTCAAACAATGTTTTTTTTATACCAAAAATTCGAGAATGAAATGTAGAATCGAATAGCATTCTACCCAGTTTCAAATAACTTTACATTTTGTAATGAAAAATCAAAATATCAAAGCGGCAATTTAACCTAAAACCTTATTTCTAGGCTCTGTTATTTCTTCACTTACCGTTTTATTAGAACACTGTTATAAGCCTAATTTCACTCAAACACAATCTAAACTTATTTATTTATAACTAAAACACAATATAACACTATTTTATAAACTATAAACACTTTCAATTCACTAAAATATCAAGACGAATAAAACTTACAGTGAGATCAGAGTGTAAAATGGTTAGACGGCTTCATTTACATTATGTCTGTGCCAACTAAATTTCACCTAAATTATTTGAACTGAACATAGAATAAACGTTAGAATTTTTTCTTTAAAACAGTATATTAAACATCTTATGAATAAATCGATTTCTGATAGTAAAAATCGATTTACAAAATGCTTCCTTATTGGCCCAATCTTAGACCAATAACAAGCCTTTATTCTAAAATCTAGATTTCATAATTAAATGTAGTCACAGATGATTTAAAAATACCACTTGAAAGATAAAAGTCTAATGAATCCAATGCTGTGATGATCTTTGTGACAATTGACAACTGTGAGGAGTTGCAGACCGTTGAAAATGATGAAGTTTTACGTTTTTAACATCGCGATGTCGCACGGAAAACAGCTGTTTGACATTCTACAATTTTGAAACGATGATTACGTATGTAAATATACGTTTTACAAAAAAGTTTTAAACACAAAAATTAAAGTTTAATTCATTTTCTTTCCAACGGTGCCGGTTTTATTACGATTGGATAATTGTAAGTGAATTAATTAATCGAAAATGCAAATATATGCAAATTCTCGCTAATTGTCGAAATAGCTGCATCTTGCGCCTGAGAGAACGTCACTTTGGGCAGTCTGCCACTGGGAGGGTTAATTTTAAATGAAAACAGTCAATTGACATGTAATAAAAACAATGACACTAGTCAGAAAATGTATGCAAGAGGAGAGTTAGAATTTAATAACTAAAAAGCAAATTTACTACTAGAGTCAAAAAGTTCCCGGAATTGGTTCAATTTATTTATTGAACAAAGTTAAAAACTTACAAATTTATTTTCGCTCAAAATACTCTCCTTCTGCAACAACACATTTGCCCCACCGTTTATACAGCTGTTTGTCTAGTTAGAAAAGGGTTAATTTCAGATGATCATAGCCAGACATTTTTCTCCTTGAAGCAATACAAATTCTACCGAACTATGGATAAATCGGAAACTATTTTTATAATTTAAGTTTTTTGAAATCAACTAGGCGAATCCAGTGGTTTTACAGAAAAATAATCTACTACATGTTGATTTGGAAGGATAGATAAGATTTTAGTCAAAGCAATTAAATTCTCCACCTTATCAAAGAAGAAAATTTGTTTAGCTTGCACTATTAGAAATCATTAAAGGAATAGTGAATGACCTAAAACTGTGGTTCTAGTCCGTAAAAGAAATTAATGTCTGGTTTAACTTTCTAGTGGAGGAAAATATACAAGAACGGTGTGAAAGATTTGAAGACTGAAATCCAAATGTGGAACACATTCAGTTTGACAAAATTGCAAATCATTTAAAATCCACTGTTGTGAAAATGTACAAAATAAGGTCTTACTTTTCTCATATTCCGTTAAAAGGTTGCATGAATCAACAAAATATTTCCTTAACATTATATATATACTTCTAAAAATAACCATTTTTTATTTCACCAAAAGACTAACAGTTAGGAAACAAATTCTGGACGTATGTTTATGTGAATGTTTTTCATTATTTTTAACTCAAAAATATACTCCCAAAATATTGTCTTGTGCTTTTAAATAACTCTACATATACAACAAAATTCCTTCAAAAGCTAAAAATTAAGCCTTTGCAGTTTATCCTGAAAATGGTGTCTACAACAGTTCTTTTGTGCTGCGTTTAAACAAAGATTGAAGAATCTTTTTCTCTCATTTTAATGTTACTTTTTTGGTCAGTATAGGCCTATACCTTCAGTAATTACATCAGCATTTGTCATGCAAGATTATCGCCTATATCTTCTCAAAACATGATCGCTGCAAAATAAGCTCCCAAGTTTAATCTAGAAATTTGTTTAACTAAAAACTTAGGCTCGACAACCTTAATACCAGTCTGTGAAAGTTAAATCTGAGGAAAGTGTAAACATGGTGCCTGCATCATCGCACTTTATTTACAATATTAGCAATTACCAGTTTTTGTTCGACATAAATTATACAAACAAAAAAACGAGTTGTTATGTTGTAGTACAATATATTATAATATACAGGGTGGTTATAAAGTCACTTCCCCCCTTTTTAACTTTTGTGTTTGTTAAAACAAACAAATATCCTTTGGGGAACGATACTAATTTAATCCAAAGTATCTTTTGAAGCAATTGGAAATTTTGAGTGTCCCCTAAAAAAATCGGTTTCGTACATTTTATAAACTCCTCCATCTTAGAAAATTTTGTAAAAAATTTAATTTACGAAATCGATTTGGAAGCAATTGTTTAGCACTTTGAAATAAACATTTTTTGTCTCTTGAAATGTTTTCTAAAAACTCTTCCTTTTCGAGATATTAGCAACTTTATGTCGATTTATTTCACCACGTTTAGGGCCGCCATTTTGTTTTGGGTAATCCGATTTTTATTTTCTTTATGTCATTTTCCTAGTCTTAAATAGACCTTTAAAATGAGGTATCACATGACCATACTTCCCATTTAAAAATTTTGAGTCGCCCCCCAAATCCCCCACTTTTAGGGGACACTCAAAATTTCCGATTGCTTCAAAAGATACTTTGGGTTAAGTTAGTATCGTTCCCCAAAGGATAATTGTTTCTTTTAACAAACACAAAAGTTAAAGGGGGGGGAGTGACTTTATAACCACCCTGTATATACGTATATATATAAATTCATTATTATTTATTGTCTTAGTGAACTCTTGTATTCATTAAATAAGTAACCTTACATTTTTTTTTTTCTTCTTTGGTTATGTTAACGTTTTGCATAATGTTCAGGAATTTTCAAACCACTATAAAATTTTATTAACTTGCATTGATTAAACTGTGTAGTTTATGCGTAATAAATCAAATATAAGAACAGATATAGACAAGACTTACATGTAACACTTATAATATATTGAAAAATTATGTGTAATTATGAGTATCGAGCAAGACATGATCACGGACACACGTGTGTACAACAAAACCTCTCATAACTTTGCAATATGTTATAAATCATTATGTAAGTGTTGTGTACATGTGTTTATTTATAAGTGTGGTGGTCAAATAACTAGTCGTCTATTGCCATTATAAAAAACAAAAGTAAAAAAATTAAAGGTGAACAAATTTCCCGTCAAAATATATATTTATTTTTATTTTTCCATTTTATTTTGTACTGAAATAGTGAGGAGAATTTTATTAAAATTTACTTTTGCCCATTTTACTCCTTTTCTTTTAACTTCTTATTTTAGTTTCACAACACTACCTTTTTTATCCAGAAAAAAAATTTCTTTTGCTGTTAATTGATATTATTTTAAATTTTAACATATTTTATGCCTATGGCAAATGTTTAAAAGTTTTTGGGGTCACTGATTAAGAACTTTGAGTCAAAATAAACAAAACGAAAATGGAGAGTGATAAAGGTGATTTTGAACGGATTACAAAAAAATAAAAGATTGTGTAAATTTGTCCAATATAGGTAATATGTAAAATTAAATTTTTACTTGTCAATTTATGTACTACTAGTAAGAAATTCATTAAAATAACTTAATTTACAGCAATTTTTTTAATCTTTTAATACCTAACTACACATAAAACAACAGTAACCCATATTTTATTCATAGTTTCAACCAGTTTTAGGATGTATACTTGAAACTCA
>JAGFPH010005456.1:28413-40233 GCA_018207615.1 Philaenus spumarius | reverse complement strand
TTTTTTGGGTAAAGCATTATAATCCTTAATTCTTATTCAAAATGGGTGCTCGTGAAATAGTCTAAAAAGACGATTTCAAACACTGTATTCAAAAAAATTATTCTATATCCCCCCCCCGGATAGGAGGCAGGCCCCTCCTTGAAAATCGGCTGGATCCGCCCATGCCTGGGATCCATGTATATACATTTGATCTCAGAGAGCCACTGAGTCCCTAGTAGGCGGTAGAAATATAGTGAATCCGACTAGTCAAGCGAAACGAAGCACTGGCGGAACGCAAAACAGGAGTCAGTGGAAGGAAGCCAACATAGTGTCATCGGTATTTACGATTGTGTAATAATAATTAAATTAATGGCTAAATTTATGATTATGGTTGGATAGTGAAGCATCACGAGGCTACCGACGTTGAGGGGAGCCGATTGGTGACTAATTAGCAACCACAATGTAGTTCACAAATTAATAATTAAGATAAGTTTGGTAAGGTCTTGCATGGCCACATGTAACCTCACCGGTAGTTTCATTTAGTTTATAAAATTATTACGGTATAATATGTAAGATAAATGTTAGTTATGAAATAGCCTCATCAAGGCTTGCTTCGGATCTAGTGGATAATTTGGTTTACCAGAATTGCCTTGAGATAATAATTAAGATTCACGTGATCACTCAACCTGCATGGGCCCGCACCTTGCAGAATGGTAGCAGAGCGTGGTTACAATCCACGGACCTCTGGGTTATGGGCCCAGCACGCTTCCACTGCGTCAAGATGATATCTTGAAAATCACCCTAATGTTAGACTCTTTGTTAATGCTGCACTGCCGTGCTCACTGCACGTTTCTCTCTTTGCTGATATTTTTTAAGACTACATATATCTTGAAAATTGTTAAATCTAGAGCATTAAATCGTATGATAGAAATATCGAGGTTTTACCTGTAAAATACACTTCCAGCCTCTTCAGAAGGGTAAAATATTAATTTTTGTCTTAGATACTAATGACACTTACTAAGGACTCTGTAAACAAATTCAGGGAATATGAACTTCTTTCAGGAAAATTCTTAAAACAGGAATTATATAAACAATTTATTTATTTTGCTTAAAAACAGAGAGACAAAGTTGGCACTTATTGTTCGCTATTTTAACATTGTTAAAGATAATCTATATAATAAAAATTAAATGCTGTTGGTAAGCGCATCACCTGAGAACGGCTGGACCAATTTGGCTATTTTTTGTTTTAAAATGTTTGTAATAGTCCGAATTAGGTTTTTATGGTAAGAAAAAGTTTCAAATTTGGGAAAAACTGAAAATCCTTTTTTGTATGAATTCAAGACCATAACTCACAAAAACAGCTGTTCGGATAAAAAGCTTAGCAACCCGTGTTTTTTTTTACATTCATTACCTTAGCAACTTTACTTAGCAAATTTATAATCAGTTTATTATTCTTCAAAACCAACTTTATTTTTTAAGTTAGATTGAAAAACTAAAGACAAACGCAAACAAAAATCAAAGAGAAATGCTTACTGTATTATAATTCAGTTCAAACATAGGTGTTAAATATTTATATACTTAGAGATATGCTGTTTAAAATATTGTTTATATAAAATATATCTTATCTATGAATTGTTTAATACTTTTCAAATCATATTTTCGCTTTCAAAAATGCATACATGAGTTTAAAATTTAAACATAATTATATTGAAACTAAGCAAACAATCTGAATGAAACTAAAAGATATTAAAATATCACATTTTTGTCTTTATTTTGATATATAATTGTATATTTAAATACCAAACAGTATCTTATACTAATTAGGCCTATACATTTAAAATTACAAACTCTATTTGAACCACTTTGTTACATCCTGAATTAACATGGGTGCTACAAAGTGATTCAACATACCTTTGACATCAACATAACAACAAACATTACATTAGTTTAAACATAATTATATTGGAAACTAAACAATCTGAATGTAACTATTAGATAATATTATTATCTTTTTTGATATACAGACTGTCCCAAAAGTCCCGGACCGGTTTAATAACTCCTAAACGAAACTAGCTACAGTAATAATATTTCAGACATGACTCCTGGCTACAAAAAACTATTTTTTGAGTTGTTAGTCACTATTGCCCTGCCCCCAAAAACCAAATTTGGGGGGTTGCCCCAAATTTTTAAATGTAAACCCCTTTCAAGTGACCCATCATTTTAAAGTTCTCATTGAGTTAAACACAACAGCGCAAATCTGAGGTCGATATCTTGCTCCTGTCCAAAATTAGACAACATTATTCTAAGACACAATTTCATAACTGAGCCATAATATCCAATGCTGCAGGTATTGTTTTGTTGATGCGGGGTTTTCCAGCAATGATAAGGATTAAGGCATGTCATAACGAACTTAAAGTAGGAGAGTCCAAAAATGTTATCAGTTTACAATTGTTAAAGGGACACCGGTGTTTATTACTACTGAAAAAGTAAAATAACTTAAACCTGTAAATGTGTTTACTTTGTATAAGATACAAAATGTTCAATTTTAAATTACATGACCATAAGAAACACTAAAAGGTCAGCCATTTTGGACAGGAGCAAGATATCGACCTCGGGTTTGCGCTGTTGTGATTAACTCAATGAGACCTTTAAAATGATGGGTCACTCGATAGGGGTTTAAATTTAAAAATTTGGGGCAACCCCCCCAAATTTGGTTTTTGGGGGCAGGGGCAATAGTGACTAACATTTCAAAAAATAGTTTTTTGTAGCCAGGAATCATGTCTGAAATATTATTACTGTAGCTAGTTTCGTTTAGGAGTTATTAAACCGGTCCGGGACTTTTGGGACAGTCTGTATAATATTATATTTAAATATTAAACAGTATTTTATACTAATCTATAGGCTTATCTGTAAATAAAAATCCATTGTCACGGTGTTTGTCCTCGATGAACTCCGAAACTACTCAACCAATCTTAATAAAAAAATTTCAAAATTTGTGATTTGTTACAACTTAAAATATAGGATAGTTTTTATCCCGATCTAAGAGGTTGAAATGGGGTTGCTAACCCTATAAAATAAATACAAATTGAACTAACTTCATACCTACAAGCTATAAACCTGCAATTAATTATGAAATATTATTTTTAAGAGAATAAAAAACTATTTGCAATTTGATTATTTAAGTCAAAGGGATGAAATGGGATAGCTACCCTTAAAATTAAATCAAACAATAGCGACTCATTGTGGGTCCACCATTTTATAATAAATATCATATTTAGATACCTGATTTGATATCTTTACCAATATTTAAACTACAGCATAAATTCTGATGATCAAGTACATGTTTATTTCATCTAAGGTACAAAATATATAAGCTTTGAAACAACATCCTTTTGTATCAAATTTCACGATATCTGTTACATACTGGGTAGGCAAGGTTAGTATAGGCCTACTTACAACATCACCAGGGAGTTTAACCTATTTTTCGTGAAAGTTCTTAAACCAAGAGATCTAAGTTTTTTTTATACCCCTAGGAAACAAGTTATTGAACAGAAATCAAATTTTTTACCCTAAATGGGGAATGTGCCAAATGCGTGTAGTGGGAGAGTCAGTGCTTTTTTTGTATCTATAGGCCAAAACCTACGATTTAAAACCAATAAACCAAATTGGTGTATTTTTGCAGAAGTAGCAAAATTTGTTGCCTATTCAAATGTTTAATTGATACAAAAATCAATTGAACATTTGAATAGGTAACAAATTTTACTACACAAATCGATAAAAAGGAAAATTTAAATTATATAATAATACAAGTTGACACCCCTGCATGCTCCGCACGCCAACTCCGTTGAAACCTTTTATACACATAATCATGTTAACCTTTCTTTATAATAAAGGTCTAGGATTAATAATAACCCCTAAGCTAAGATGGTAAATAATGTTAAATGTTCAAATCAAATTATTTCGTATTATCAACCTTCACATGAATTTGAAATTTACAATCTGGGTTTAAATGTACGATCGAATGTAACTCCACCTCTCCCCCGTACTCTCCATCTTGTTCCATTAACTTTTCGTACACCATTCTATTCACTCCTTCTAAAAAATTATCATAAAAAGTACACTTCTGAATAACATTCTTTACCGCCGCAGCACCCTCATCTTTATCAAAATTTTGCGTTCCGGCAACGGAATGGAATTGACACCTCCCATCTTCCACGATAAGAATTATTTTGAACTCGTTAAAACGAAGCATCATTTATTATAACATCGATAATTCAATAATTACAAAACAAACGCATAAAAAACGCATACGGTACTCATGAAACACAGACCTAGAATAACAGCCGTTACACATTTCCAGTTCAAACCTGCCAACTCGCAACGTAACTGCCCACAACGAACACGTTGAGTATGACCAGTAGCGACGACGGCGGCGGCGGCGGCGGCGCAATAGACAACACAAGTTGAATTTTTTGGTGACCTGCAAACGCAAACTAGGATTACACCTATCGATAGAAAAATAAAATTCCAAAAAATGTTCCTTGCTTACTACATCGACTTAGTTCTTGAAATATTTTGGTTTGAACATTGTCTGTCATAAAATATTCAAAATTTTGAATTTATATAACTGGAAAACTATAAGAGATAGAAGAGTACTGTAAGCGGCGTAAATGTTCTAAATTTGTAGCTCTTTCGATTGAGATATCAACCAACCTCGTGCTTTTTTTACTTTTTAAAATTGGAATTTGTATGACCCCAAAAGCTCAAAAATAAATTTCAACGCTTGATGACATATGCAAAACATTCTGGGTGGCTTCAAGTAAGCTCAAATATAAAATAATAAAAGACCTATTTTGAGCGAATTTTCATAGGAAAAATGAGCTATTGCAGTGACTCTTAAGGTCGATGAGCACCAATCATTGAAGGCACTATACACAAGGCTGCAACACACGAACTGTAAGGGTTTTGATACCACAAAGAAGTTTATAATAGAGTTAAATGTGTCCTAAGCGTCCATTAGAGGTAATTGTACCAATATGGTGAGAGCACTCTGTTTTCTGACAATCATTTTGTAGTTGGACCCTTCCCTAAGTAGTTCGTTTCTAAAACTATTTTTATATAAGTTCACTATAGGCCAGTCGGTAAAGGTCAATTTTGACCAAAAGTACCAGTAATTTGCAATACGGCTGATTTTTTTTATAAGTACATTAAAGTATGTAGATTAACATAAAAAAAAGTTTACCAGTCTATCGATTTCCCAAAGTCGAAAAAAATCGATTATCATTTTTTTTCGATTATCCTTAATATTTCGAGCTGGGATGAAGATAGAGGAAAATAAAAAATACCACCGTGTAGGGGAGGTATTTTTCAACAAAAAAGGTCATATGTATTTATTTCGTCCGAGCAATGGTTTGTCCGGAAAAAATTCGATAATGCAGGTATGTATTTTGCAGCAGGGGAAATCACTAAAAGGGGACATCTTATTCATATATGAAGCGTTGGCTCACTCTAAATTGGCCGAATTTTAATATATCGAATTGAAACTTGACATAGGAGTTAAAATATATATTTTAAACAATTGTGCTGAGTCTCACCTTGTTATCTTGAAAATTACCCGATCTAGAGCCACTTGACTTATTAATGGGTTTCTCGATTTTAGGAGTACCGGACCCACCAATTCATTTTAAACAGCTCCAGTTTAGAAAATTTTCAAAATATCAACCTGAAAGTTTTTTTACAAGTTAAATATATATATTCAAACAAGTTCAAGGAGTATAAACCTTTTTCATTATTTACTTTTAAAAGCACAAGTAAATTAAAAAAGTATAATTTTAGACCTTTTAGATTTTTCATCAAAACGCTTGAGTTGATCAGCTGCAGATTAGTCATTTTTTTAAATATAGTTTTTAAAATAAGTATAGCAAAAAGCAATTGTATTTTTAACTTCTGTACCAATTTTGAAATCGATATGTTCAAAAATGTCGAAAATGGAGTCGTTGAATCCAAAAGTGTTATAGTTAAAACGAGATAGGTAAAACAGAAGACTATTTTCAAGCGCCTCGTTTTTAAAAATAACAAGAAAAAAATCGTTCATACTTACTAAGAATATTTATACTGGTGTACTCAACTTGTAAAACAAATTTGATGTTGATATTCCAAAAAGTTTCTAAACTGGAGCTGTTTAAAATGAATTGGTGGATCCGGTACTCCTAAAATCGATAATCGAAATCGACTCCTAGATCGGGTCATTTTCAAGATAACAAGCTGAGACTCAGCATAAATGTTTAAAATATATATATTTAACTCCTATACCAAGTTTCAATTCGATATATTAAAATTCGGCCAATTTAGAATGAGCCAACGCTTCATATATGAATAAGATGTCCCCTTTTAGTGATTTCACGAACTGCAAAATACATACCTGCATTATCGAATTTTTTCCAGACAAACCATTGCTCGGACGAAATAAATACATATGACATTTTTTGTTGAAAAATACCTCCTCTACACGGTGGTATTTTTTATTTTCCTCTATCTTCATCCCAGCTCGAAATATTAAGGATAATCGAAAAAAAAATGATAATCGATTTTTTTTCGACTTTGGGAAATCGATAGACTGGTAAACTTTTTTTTATGTTAATCTACATACTTTAATGTACTTATAAAAAAAAATTCAGCCGTATTGCTAATTACTGGTAGTTGTAACCTATACCGACTGGGCTACTAGCGCTGGAACCACCAGCCGTTCAGTATATTGTATGTGTATGAATTATAGTTCTGATTGTGTATTAAATTGAAACATGGTAATAATTGTCATTGTGCGGTATTAAGTTTGAAATTACGTTTACGATCAAAATATTTGTCCCAATTCTTCCAGAGTATTTTACCAATAATTCTTTTCTCGCACTTATAAAAAAAAAGGTCTTATAAGGTCTAGAACATTATCATGGTCTCCAGAACACGTTTTGGGGTGTCATTAAAAGTGTGCATGTGTTCGCATTCTAGCCGCATTTTACTTCCGATTTTGTAAAAATTTGTTAAACACGTTGCTTTTCTAAGTCGCTTGGTCGAGTTCTTTGGACAACAATCCAATAACTGAAAGCACGTTTTTTGACCGAAGTAATTTTTTAGAGACTTTTTGTACTAAAAAGTAAATGTAAGAGATTATTCTGCACGTTTTGTTTTTTTTTTTTACATGACCTGATAGCCCGTCCAGCCTGGTTCCCCTAAAATCGATCAAAACGTAAAATCTCTATATATAAAAGCCAAATCCACTGACTCACTGATCACGATTTCTCAAAAACTACTGAACGGATTGAAACGAAATTTGGTATGTAACTTCCTCCAGGACCATAGGTGCTCACTAAGAAAGGTTTTCAAAAAAATCTAAATTTTAGGAAGGGTTTGGGAGGGTCAAAGTTTATAAATCACAATTTCTCTTAAACTACTGCACGGATTGGAATTAAATTTGGTATGTAGCTTCCTCTAGGGCCGTAGGTGCTGCCTCAGAATGGGTTTTAAAAACTTCGAAATCTTAGGGGAGGTTTCGGAGGGGATGAAAGTTACTAAATCGCGATTTCTCCAAAACTACCAAACGAAATGGAATGCAATTTGGTATGTAGCTTCCTCTGGGGCCATAGGTGCTCGCCAAGAAAGGGTTTTAAAAATATTCGAAATTTTAGGGGGGTTGGAGTTAAAGTTACTAAAAATCCCTATTTTTAACTTTGATTTGTCTATCCGTGCAAAGTCGGATCGGGCCAGCTAGTACCATATAAAAGTACCTGATTCAAATCCAAGTGGGGCAGCTTCTGATCTGAGTCCGACGGCCGGGATGCAAGCGAGTCCGTCCTCTGCGAGCGTAGCGAAGCAGTCCATAATCCGAAGCCAAAAGGTCTATATCAAAGCCCACTAAATACCGTTGGGAGACGGCCAATAGGATGGGCGCGCAGCGTTGCCATATCTACTAGCCTCGAACACTCCTGGTATTTGCCGCTCGAGGCTTGATCGCACAGTTTAAAGGATTATAAATGCGTTGAGTCAGCCGCAGTCAGTTAGAAGCGTGGGAAGAACGTGACAACGTCGCACTATGACGATTGGAGCGTTCAAGGTCTCGGTGTACACAAGCCCGTCCCTCAACGGTATTCTTTAGTGGGCTTTGATATACTGTAGGAGCAAACTCGCAAAGCTAGTTTTTTCCGCTGCGAGAGAAACGAAGCAGCGCGCGAGCCGGGGCTGGAGGCTGAGTAATAAACAAATTCTACTAATATATTATGTACACGCAGGCAGCTATTCAGCGCCTTCGTGAGTAGACAAATTTCCCAAATAGTTTGATGAAACTCAAAAACATATGAACGTAATTTTTTTAAATCGCTCAACTCACGTCGGCGGTTTAACTTCGTGATAGAATTACAGTATTTGTTATCGGTATAATATTGTTACTAACCGGAGTAAAAAACTACTATCACATAGTCATTCGAGACGCGGACACAGATTATGGCGAATAACGAAGTTAACCCAAAAGGCAACAGTTCCAAAATAACGGGACTGACTCACCAGGACGAGGTGATAACTTGTTTGTTAATGTAAACAGCTCATCCCCTTCTCTCTAAAGACGTCGTGCCCTACGGCGATTTATCCCGAAATATTTCCGGCATATTTACAGAATATTAATTTTCGTATACATTTAGTTCATTTTTAAGCTTCTGTATCTCTTAACATTGTTTAAACTCGTTTGTCCCACACGATCGTTTTTTATCAGAACGGATAAGGTAACGTAATTAAACTTTGCATAGTTATAAAGCATGTTAAGGGTCGGCTCTAGCTGTCGGCCATGTTGGCTGACACTCCATAAGACCAATGTTAAATTAAAATCCAAATTTTTCCTTTATTTTTGATCGGATAATTATAAACGATATGTCTGTCATTTTAAACCTATGGCCAATATGCATGCAAATGGCTTTTCCAAAACTAAGAAAAACATTTTGTTTAATATTTATTAACAATTTAAAACATTGATTTTTAATATTTGTTTATGTTGTCACTATTAATTATAGCGAAAACTACCAAGCCAATTCGCATGTAGAATTTCGTCCCCAAGAGTTTGGTATTTTTTTTAAACGCTATTTGAACAATTGCGGGTTTTAAATGGATTTAGGCTGAGCAATGTCCGTGTAACCTACCGCCGCTATAGGGTGATTTTAAATATTTGTGTACGTTGTAACTATTAATTATAGCGAAAAATTACCAAGCCATTCGGATGAAGAATTTTGTCCCCAAGAGTTTGGTATTTAAAAAAAAACGTTATTTGAACAATTGCGGGTTTTAAATGGGTTTAGGATGAGCAATGTCCGCGTAACCTACCGCCGCTACGCTGAAGTCGCAGGTTGCTTTCCGTTTTACTAGAGCCGACCCTTAACTCGCAAATATTCCGATAATCATAGCCTTTCACAAAATATTTTGCTATGAATGTTTGGGGATCAAAGTGTTGTATCCCAAAATATAAATATTTTATGAGATCGTCGTATGGGTAATACCGTTTGAAAGAACTTTATTAAAAACATAAAGTCACGATTTTATGAAAATACAAGTATATTTTTTTAGTTTGAAGTTAAAAGTGTTAAACTGCTGCGATTTCGTAAGTACAGGGCGATTCAGAAAGAAACGCAGAAACTTTCAGGACGTGTTCTACTAGTGAAAATGAAGAAAAAAAGTTCGTACAAACATACGTTCGAAAATGCTTCGTTTTCCAATTATCCGCAATTTTTTTTACAAAATACTTAAATTTTTAGATGTAGGAAATATATTGAACGCTAATTTTGGATACATATTTGGTATGATATCTTTTTACCCATGTACAATAAAAAAACTTTTTATATATTTTCAAAATGGAGGCCGTTTAAAATTTTTAACGTAAAATATCTCGAAAACAGCTAACATTACACAAAATTTCCTTTTTTAATGACAAACATAACGCTTTTTTTATTATTTCGGTAACTTAAAAGATAACCGAGTTAACTAAAAATGTTGTATCTTGATAGTTGTCCATTTCTAAAATGACTCCAAATTATGAGAAAAATCGTGTAATAAAGTTCTTGATAAATTATTACAATATTAAAAAAAAAGAAGGTTTTTATTACACCAAAACGAAACAGAACTGTACACAAAAATTGTAAGCCACTTCGAAAAAGTATTTCAATTTGTCTTCAACCTGCTTTTAAAAATGCTTATTCAAAATCTAAAGTCGATTGCTTATCTACTTCCAAAATTATATGGATTTTGTATAGCAATAAAAAATGGCGGATCGTGTAGAAAACAAGTGTTTTGGGACCTATGTTTGTATATACTTTGTCGATGTTTTGATATACAAAGCCCGTTCCAATAGCTGGTGCAATATTTCAGAAACACCCTGAATATGTCCGTGATTTTAATTTTGATGCATTTGAAACAGTTACAGAAACTTTCATCGATGAAATTACACTCGCTTTTACAAAATGCCACTATACGACAGTTGTATCTATAGCTCATCATTGTTCGGAACCACGAAAGTAAATCCATTTGTTTTGCGTTGTTTATAATTCACTATTACTTCATTGGCACTTTAAATCTGTTATCAGTTACCCAATTAGTGAAAAAGATTTGAATGAGTTGTAGCGTGCGGGGGAGGGGATATGAATGACAAGATGGCGGACATTTCAGTTTCCGGTCTGTGCATCCGGTCATGGCTCATTGAACGCACGCCCAAGGACATCGTCTGTTGATCAAAACACTGTCCGTCTTTGATTAGAGAGGAAATGATTGAAGAAAACATCAGCGAAATCTGTCCGGACGCTGGCTCCAGGCTGGAGAAAATAAAAACTTGATTTGTTGTTCGACGAAGAAATCTCAAAACTATTTAATTTGGTACAGTCGTAGTGTTCGATAGGATGGGATAGTAACAGCTGATTTTGATAAACTGAATGTAATTATACAGGTTGTAAACATGTTACAAACCATCCATGCTCCCGTGTGATACAACTACAAACGAATTAGTTTAATTTAGACACGCGACTAAACAATCCAACAAAATATTTTTTTTAATTCCTAGTCTCTCAAAAGGAATTTTTTTAAAGAAATTTCAATAAGGCGACCCGTAAAGTAAAATATTGGTTTTTGGTATAAACTTTTACCGAACGGTTTTATTCTCATACCTCAATGTTTCATTAATAATGACTAATGACATACTCTATCAAACAATGTCCAACAGTTAACATTCTTCTTAGAGGTGGAATTACCTTTACATTGTGGTAATAGGCTGCAACATCCCATGGCATCTCGTTAATATGCAGAAACGTGGCATCTCGGTAATAGGCGTAAATGTACCACGGTATCTTGGTAATAGGCTGCAACGTACTATGGCATCTCGGTAATATGCAGAAACGTGGCATCTCGGTAATAGGCGTAAATGTACCACGGTATCTTGGTAATAGGCTGCAACGTACTATGGCATCTCGGTAATAGCTTGCAACGTACTGTGGTATCTCGGTTATAGGCTGCAACGTACCGTGGTATCTCGGTAATAGGTTGCAACGTACCGTGGTATCTCGGTTATAGGCTGCAACGTACCGTGGTATCTCGGTTATAGGTTGCAACGTATCATGGCATCTCGGTTATAGGTTGTAACGTACCATGGCATCTCGGTAATAGCCTGCAACGTGCCGTGGCATCTCGGTAATAGCCTGCAACGTACCATAGCATCTCGGTAATACGTTGCAACGTACTAAAGCATCTTGGTAATTTGTTGCTGTTAACCTATTGCTGAAATAGCCTGCAACGTACCATGGCATCTCGGTAATAGCCTGCAAC